>JAQHUG010000549.1:151667-175167 GCA_028555095.1 Dicrostonyx torquatus | reverse complement strand
TGCTAGTCCCAGGGTGCCCAGAATTAAGGATGAATTTGGTGAAGGAGGTACAGATGCTAGTCCCAGGGTGCCCAGAATTGAGGATGAATTTGGTGTTTGTTTTGAAACAGATATGCGAAGGTGGAAGATATAGACAATTGGGTCTCCGTGGATTCTGCCACTTCAGAAATTAAGCTTGTAAAGATTCCCGATTATGAATCTAGATATGTCCAAAACGGCACCTACACTGTAAAGGTTGTGGCTGTATCCAGTGGTAAGTTGTTAAACAGGTGTTTTGTGTGACTAAATGCATTCAGCTGTTATCTTTCAGCGCGGGAAGCACGTGTTCTGTGTATAAAAGGCTCATCTCTTCAGCGGTTATGCCTTTGTATTCTTGCTTACATAGTGACTTAGAACTGATTCGAAACTGAGACCCAGCTGGGATGGGAGGTGCCCTCAGCGGTTAGCACCCTCTCCTTACCTGATTGGCCGGTGGTCAGCCATAGATTCAGAAGTCTGAACGCTCTCCTGTTTATTTTCAAGATCATCCTCAAAAAACCATCACTGGCACCGTTGTTATCACTGTTGAAGACAGCAATGACAATTGCCCCACACTGGTGGAGCCAGTGCAGAGTATCTGTGAGGATGCCCCTTACGTGAATGTCACTGCAGAGGATCTGGATGGACCCCAGAACAGCGGGCCGTTCACTTTCTCCATACTCGACCAGCCGTCTGGAACAGCAGAGCAGTGGACAATAGTACACCAAGAAGGTATGTAAATGATTGAACTACACCGAAATCTAAACAGTAAGCATGATAGATAACGAAGATGTTTATAACAGCCTGTTTCTTCTCTCATATTTTACTTCTAGTATAATTCCCATGCTTTCTGACCAGGCATGGTGGCACACACCTTTAGCCACAGCACTTGGGAGGTAGAACAAGTAGATGTCTGCGAGTTCAAGGCCAGCTTAGTCTACATCAGGAGTTCAACCCAGCCAGAGCTACACAATGAGACCCTGTATCAAAAATAATAGTCATAATAATAATGTAGACCATGTTTCTTCTCTCAAATTGTACTTCCAATGTAATCCCCAATATAGTTCTCAAGGGGCTTATGAAATGAGGCTCTGAATCTACAATAGTGTTCAGCTTGTATCATAAGATGGGGAGACTGGAGCTGTGTCAATCAGACATTTATAAAGTGAACTCATAATTCTGTTTGAAATTATGTTTATTGAGCATGTACTGTGTGCCAGGCCCTCTGCATACACCGTCTCAGCTAATCCTTGCTCGGTCGCATTATTTCCTGATGGTGGAGAATGCTGGCCTCACTCAGGTGTAGTGACTTGTTAAAAGGCACAAAGCTAGTTTGTGGTGGACATGGCCCTGCAAAGGTCTGACACTCATACTAACCCAGCGCTGGTGGACATAGTCACGGTATCTTGGGTTTATTTCTCTTGTTGATGTGATCTTTTGAGTGTCTCAAATGCAGAAAATTCTACCCAGAAAACTGTTTAGCAAGCGGTGCTCATTTCAGAAAGGTTTACAGCACAGTTATCAGCAACTGTCTTATCAGTTATTATCACTTACCTTAAAATAGTTCAGAGAAAGGTTTTCTCTGGGTTTTCCCATTACTTTTGTAATTTTTTTTTTGAATACACACAAGTCTGGTACAGTGGTTCTCACAACCCTCGCACTTAGGAGGCAGAGGCAAGACGACTGCTTGAGATCAAGTTCCAGACTAGCCTAATTGACATAGCTCGGCCCTGTCCCAAAGAAATAATGTCAACAAGGTAACCCAATAGGAAAAGGTGCTTGCTGCCAAGCCTAACTACTGACTTCACACCCAGGACCCATCTTTAACCTCCACATGCTTACCATAGTACTGGAACACACAGGTACAGCCACACCCACAATAAATAAATGTCTCTCCACCAATACCCAAAATAATCACACAGAAATTATATTATTTAAAACACTGCTCAGTCCATTAGCTTAGGCCTCTTATAACCTAACCCTTAAATCTTAAGTTAACCCATTTCTATTCATCTGTGTATCGCCATGTGGCTGTGACCTACCAGTAAGGTTCCATCCTGCTTCTGTCTCCTTTGGTGACCACATGGCATTTCCCTGACTCTGCCTTCTTTTCTCCTCTATCTCTGCTTGGAATTCCTGCCTTGCTCGATTCTGTGCTGCCATAGGCCCAAAGCAGATTCCTTATTATCCAATGGTAATAAAACATACTCACAGCATACAGAGGCAAATCCCATATCAGCTAACATCTTTCTTTGCCTTTTTTAAAATATGTCTTTCACTGTATTCTATTGCTTGTTTAAATAATGTGAAATTCCATTATCAAATTTCTTAAGAAAAGAAACAGAACACTAAGTATATAGAGAAAAGGTATTGTCTCAAAAGAGGGAGACAAGATACAATTATCCAGACTGGGGGTGACACCGTGCAGGTTCTGCTACACTCGAAAACTACCTTAGCAGCTTATTTTTTAATAATCAGTAAGATAAACATCATTGGATGAAAAGTTTACTCACATAAATGTCATCTCGTGCATCGCTGCATTCCCACTGACTGGACAATGTTGTGGCTGTCCCAGCATTTGCTAGACCACATATGTTAGTTAAAAATAAACCTCAGGAAAGCTGAGTCTAACCCTATCCCTCTGCTGGTTAAACTTCTTTTGAAATCCATGGACACGTTTGATGAGCACACAGAGTGAACTCCATGGTGAGCTGGGGAGGAATAACGCTCACACCTGGAGCTACCCTAAGACCCTTCCCGTGGGTAAGTTTCTCTTCCCTCAACAGCCGCTCCTTTTCATTCCCTTGTGCCTCCCCCTCACAGGGACCAGTGTGCTGCTGCGGCAAAGCGAGTGGAAGCTCGGGAGAAGTGAGGTCCCCATCCTCATTTCCGACAGCCAGGGCTTCAGCTGCCCCGAGACGCAGGTCCTTCAGCTCACTGTCTGTGAGTGTCTGAGGGGCGGTGGCTGTGCAGAAGCCCAGTATGACAACTACGTTGGCCTGGGACCCGCCGCAATCGCTCTCATGATCCTGGCCCTGCTGCTCTTGCTGCGTAAGTCTTTCTTCAGTGTCTTCCGTCCAGAGTGACATCTTAACCCTGTAGCCAGCGAGTTCCTTACAGTCCTGCTTCAACCTCATGAGAACACTTTGGAGGGTGAATGTTAGGATAACTGGAGAGCACTGCATGCTCTTCCACCTTTTGGCGTAACTCCTGTGGGTATCTTGATAAGCTCCGCAGGGGAGGGGGTTGCACAGCTGTATTCCCAGTATCAGAAGCAGTGTCGATAGGTCTTCAGAAAAGCTTGCCACATGCATGTGGATAAGGTTATTTTTACAACGCTCTAATATACCAATCCAACCATGCTTTGCACAGTCAAGTCATTGAGGCTCCCCTGCCTCCATTCCTGGCTTTTCAGCTTGCCTCTGGCCAGCCCCAGACACAACCAACTCTTTTCTAAGTACTCTGTGTGTCTTTGCAATAACAAGCTGTGCCCAGCCAGCCCTGCTCGCCCTCCAGTCCACCAAAGACCTGAGGTCGCCTGCAGTCCCAGTCTACTTGAACTTGGGCAGAGCACGACCTCTAAGATAGCCCAGCTATCTCCATGGAAAGAGGAGGATCCCATTAAAGACACGTGTAGATAGCTAGTTAAATACACAGAACTCAACAGTTTACAGTGGCGCTCTAGCCCATTGGTTCTATTTGCTGGTAAGTGGCTTGTTATGACTTACCATGGAGTTGAGTGTGCATATTTTACCCAGGGATTCCATGCCCTGGCTTCCCATCTCTGAAGCCTAACGTCACTCAGCCCATGATACTTGATTACTGTAGGAGCTGGCTATGTAGCTTTGTAGTAGAGTGCTTACCTAACACGATTGGGTTCAACCTCCAAGTTACATAGAAATGAGCACGGCAGTACAGCACACTTGTGACCTCGGATCTTGGGAAGTGGAAACAGGCGTCGGAACTTCAGTCTTTCTCAGTTACATATTGAGTTTAAGGCCAGTCTGGGCCGTATAATTGCCTGACAGAAAATAAAACAAAAATAGAAACCAAAGAAAAGGAAATAGTATTAGGTAATTGAAAAGCAAACTGAAGCATCAGAGAGTCAGCCCCACTCTGAGGTAAGGTGCAATAGCTTTGGTGTGCTAGAATATGTTGATGTTTTCATCTGTTCTTACCACCCCCCAGGTTTTGTGTGTGCACACGTGCATGCGCATGTTTTGGATGGAGCTTTAGAGACAAGGTTTCAGGCTCCCAAGAAGCTAAGCGCTGGGAGATCACAGGCACTTGCCACCGTGCTTGGCTGCTTTTGGTCGCTCTGCTACATCTCTTAGATAGAAGTCTGACAAAAAAGATTTCGACAGTAGCCTTAAAACATTCCGTCTTTATCTTGGTCCTCTAATTTACATCTGATCTCATCCAATGACAACATTCTGCTCACTAGCCAGAGACAGGCTCTCTGTAATGAATAAAACCTTTGAGTCAGAGGGCTCTGTCTGCCTTAGGCTTTGGTGTAATTCAACCAAAGTGAAGAAGCACAAAACATGAAGATGAAGTGTCAAGTCAGTGAAGCCTGGGCTCCAAGAAGCCCAGTGTAGACTCTAAATGCTGTGGCCTTGGGTGGAAAATGAGCTCTGAACTCTGCTCTGCTTTGCACAGTTGTGCCGCTCTTGCTGCTGTTATGCCACTGTGGAGAGGGCGCCAAAGGCTTCACCCCCATCCCTGGGACCATAGAGATGCTGCACCCTTGGAATAATGAAGGGGCACCACCTGAGGACAAGGTCAGTTCATCAGACAGTAGTGTAGCCTGTTCTCTAGTCTGATTTCATTGGGAGGATGTGGGGCGTTCCAACAATCTCACTCTGTAGCCCAGACTAGCCTTGAACTCAAAACAGTCTTCCTGCCTTGGACTCCCAAGTATGGGGATTATTACAACTATGAACCACCATGCCCAGCCTTATTTTATGATTTTAAAGGGTATTTAGAGGGTATTTGCAATATTTTTGGTCATGAGAGACACAGTTATTGAATTGCGAAACATATACGTTAAGAGCTGGCATTCAACTCTTAAAGTCCTCAGCATCTAGGAAGTAACAGTGTCTGGAAGACTGGGCCCTCCATCTTTGGGCTCTGACCGTGTCACAGTGGAGCTGATTAGAGGGACCCAGCAGATGTCCACGCTTGCTGGAGAGGAAAAGCCCTCTACCTTTCAAGGTCAGGGAGCCTGTGCTGGTGTTGTGCTGTGATGGAGAAGGCAGAACAATGGCCATTGAATCACATGCACATGCTCATCCAGCAGTAGTCATTGGATCTCACACACATGCCTTGGTTAAACAATGGGTTCCAGCAACAGCGTATTCTCTCTCGTGTGCTAGAGCAGACTTGAGGGGCATTGACTGTACTGTGGTATATCCTGTGCTAACGAGAATGCAGACCAAGAGTCAGCAGGTGATCCAAGCTATGTAGAGCAAGAGACTGGGAGAGCAGAAGCCTGTGGGAATTTAGACCTGGAATTTCTGCCCCGCTGCTAAGTGGTCCTCTCAGCACCCCTTCCCTACTAGTCCGCTGACAGAGGTAGACCCCAACCCCCAAGGTGCTTTTGAAGCGGCCCAAATCCTTTTTCTATTGCTTGACGGTCAGATCCCCTGTCCTTCCAATGTGTCTTCACCCAGGCTCTCTCTTCATTGCCACAAGTACCATTTCCTGCAGGATATATGTTTCAACAGCAAGTGTCAGGAAGCTGAATATTGGCAAAGAAGAACATGATGGTTCTCCATGTTGATTACTCTCTTAGTTAAGATTTCTAATACTGTGCAGAGACACCATGACCATAGCAACTGTTACAAAGGAAAGTGTTTAATGGGCTGGCTTACAGTTCAAAGGTTTGGTCCATTATCATCATGGTGCGACACGGTGCAAGCAGGCAGACATGGTGCTAGAGAAGAAGCTGAGATTCCTATAACTTGACCCATAGGCAACAGGAAGTGATCTGAGACACAGGGTATGTCTTGAGGTTACATGCGACCTCAAAGCCCATCTCCACAGTGACACATTTCCTCCAACAAGGCTATACCCACTCCAACAAAGCCACACCTCCTAATAACGCCACTCCCCTTGGGGACCATTTTCTTTCAAACCACAATTACTTTCCTTGTTACTGTAGCAACAATACCTCACAAAGCAAATTATGGAAGTAGAGGCTTATTTGGCTCACAGTTTGAGAGATACAGTTCAGCATAGCAAGGAAGGCTTAGCAGCTTGAGTATGAAGAGGCTGGTCACATTGTATCTGCAGTTAGGAAGCAGAGAACACACAGGAAGTGGTCCACACCCAGTGATACACTCCCTTTATGGAGGCTCCATCTCCTAATGGTTCCACAGTGTTCCAAAGCATCCCACAAGCTGAGGACCAAATGGTCAAACAGATGAGTCTATGGGGCTCATTTCATATTCAAGCTGCAACACAGTCCTATAATCCTGGTACTTGGGAGAGCAGTGGCAGAGGGTCACAAGTTCAAGACCAGTCTAGACTATACAGTGAGATTTTGTGTCAAACAAATAAATGTGGGCAGTCCTGAATCAAGCCGCATGGAGCTACTTCATCACGCTCCCCACCCACCTCCTTCCAGATGCTCCACAGATGGGTTCCATCCCAGACACTAGTTCCTCTCCTCACACTGGAATGAGCAGCTGAGCCATTGTGAAGAACTGCCCTGTAGGCAGTTTTTACAAGTTGCATTTACTGCTTCTTCTTCATTCTCTTTAATCAGAAGGTGAGAGACTCCTATCTGGTAGCAATGGAAGACTGGAAATAGAATCTTTATTTTGAATAGCCATGTGTCCAGCTGAAGTTTCAGATTTTGTAACTGTCACAGACAACCTCAAGGGGAAGAGGGACGGGGGGAGATGGATGGCATAGATTCTGGTAAAGAGAGTAAATCAAGACCACATAAGGAAATCTGGGCTTTGGGTGCTCTACGGGTTATAGTCAGCTCTGAAGCAGGAAGAAGAAATCCTTCACAAGACTCCAACAGATGTGTCCCCCCCCCTGCCCCGTTTTCCTAATTCGCTGAGGAGAAAATGGCTTCTCCAGCCTTACATTCACTTAGCTCACGTCTTCTCCCAGTACACCGACCCTTTGTCCTTCGAATTCATTTCTGAGCCGTGTTTCCTCCTAGGTGGTGCCATCGCTTCTGGTGGCGGATCACGCTGAGAATTCAGCAATGAGAAACGGACTAGGAGGTGCAGGAGGCGCAATGACCAAGGAAAGCCTGGTAAAAGGCAGCAGCTCAGCTTCCTTTACCAAAGGACAGCATGAGATGTCCGATGTGGACGGAAGATGGGAAGAGCACAGAAGCCTCCTTACTGGCGGGGCCACTCACCATGTGGGGACAGCAGGAGCCATAGCAGGCAATGAAACACTAAGGATAACAAGAGCCACAGGGGCTTCCAGAGACATGGGTGGGGCTCGAGGAGCTGCTGTAGCAATGAATGAGGAATTCTTAAGAAGCTACTTCACAGAGGTAAGAGGATGGAGAGGGAAGCATTTATATAAAAATGTGAGATTCTACGTTACTAAGTGGGCTTTTATGAGAGATATAATTAGTGGGAAAGTTTTAGGGCTCTGTTTAGTTGTGTTTACAGGCAATGGGAATGAGAGATGGTGTCCATTGAAACAGACAGTGTTAACCAAGTCAGCGTTAACAAATGGCTGCACAGTCCGCTTAGTTCTTACGAAGGCCTTTTCTCCATGTTTCTACTGTCAACTTCCTCCTGCTCTGTTCCATGTCATTATCATTCTAAGATGTACACTAAGAAAGCAGATTGAGCCCCGGAAGCTGCCATCCTATGGCACAGGGCAAACCGCAGTGGCAGAACCAGACTTTGGCTCTGGTGGCTACTTATCTCATTAATGTGATAAAACACTGACAAACACAGCCTGAGGGAGCGTTCCTCTGGGCTCATGGCTGGAGAAGTTAGTTGCAGACCCTCACCAGGAAGGCGTGGCAATGAACTCATGAGATAACTAGTCAAATTATGTCTGCAGTCAGGAAGCAGAGAGAGGTGCAGGTTGGTGCTCAGCTCATGGTCTTCTTTCCTTTCTTTGGTTTGGGAACCCAGCCCATGGATGGCACCACCCACATTTAGTGTGGGTGAGCCTTCCATCCTCATTCAAACCTCTTTGCAAATTGCCTCACAGACATACATAGAGGCGTGTCGGCAAGGTGATTCTCCATTCAGTCAAATCAATAATGAAGATCAATCATCACAGGCTCTTTCAGCCTCTCTCCCTTTTCACACTTGCATTTCTTTGGTCAAAGGAAGTCATGTGACTATGATAAGTGACTCTGGGTCAAAAAAAAAATGCAACCTCTCTGAGGAAGCAGGCATGGGGCGTAAACACTGGAAGGAGGACAGAGAACATAGCCTAAAACACTCAGACTAATAGATCTAACTACATTTTTGCTTCTTTGGTTTTTTGTTTGTTTTAATTTATTTATTGACTTTGTGTGTATGGATGCTTTGCCTATATGTTCGTCTATACACCACATGCAGGCAATGAAAAGGGAATTGGAGGAACATATGGCTGTGAGCTGTCGTGTGGGTGGTGGGAATCAAACCTGGGTGCTCTGGAAGATCAGCAAGTGCTCTTAAGCCCTGAGCCATCTCTTCAGTTCCACGTTTTTGCTGTTTATACAATAAAACTTGTCATTCTGATGGGAATTCACAACAAAACAATGAAGAAAGTTCCATGAATGATGGTGGTCAGAGATCATGGCCTGAGACTAGAGACTGAAAACAGGACTGGAAATAAGTGTTACATGTAGACAAAATTCATCCAGAATACATTTCATTAATAGAACCAAATCTATTTCAAAATGGAAACTAGGCAATTCATGCAGAAGCCTACCACTCCTAAGTATGTCATTGCTTACAACAGGAATTAAAAGCCTTGACTTTTCAAATCAAGCCAAAACTCCTGGAGAAATAAACAAACCCACAATTATAGTTGCAGGATGGAGCCTATTCTTCAGCGTAGAGAGGAAGTTGGCAAGGATGCAAGAAACATAGCAGCATTGGTTTTGGATTTTTTTTTTAAGCTCATAGGTTCACTGTCTTAGGGTTTCTTTTTTTTAATATTTATTTATTATGTATACAATATTCTGTCTGTATGTCTGCAGGCCAGAAGAGGGCACCAGACCTCATTACAGATAGTTATGAGCCACCATGTGGTTGCTGGGAATTGAACTCAGGACCTTTGGAAGAGCAGGCAATGCTCTTAACCGCTGAGCCATCTCTCCAGCCCCATAGCAGCATTGTTAACTGACTGAATCTAACTGCCACGGTTGAGCGCTGGGTATCACAAAGTTTAAATAGGTCTGGTAGCATGGCAGGGGTTAGAAATTTAGCTCAGTGGAAGCACTTAAAACTCTAGGTTCAAAGCCCAGTCTTCCCCCCCAAAAGAGGAAAGGGAACTAGAATTTCAAAATTCATAAGATTGTCAGAAGAATCAATGGCTGGATGTGGAGACACACATCTCTAACTGCAGCGCGCAGGAGGCAGAGGCAGGAAGACCCAGTCACATACTGAGTTTGAGGCCAGCCTGGGATACATAACATTATAGCTCAAAGATAGCAGGAATTTTCAAGCCTATTCATTGCTTACATGGGCTTTAGCCAATTCCATTTGCCATTATTTTCTACCTGTTTTTTCTATTCTGCCTCACACTCTCACAAACACATATGAATACCTACAAACACACACATGTTCTCTATTACCACCGTACAACTAACAAATTAAGAAACTAAAATTGATACCATTTTCATCTCGGTTTAGTCACTGGTAAATTCCGTGATAGTGGCAATTGTCTTCTAAAGCAATTAACTTTTCTATGTGATGTCTAATTGAGTTACTGTGCCACTATTCACTTTAAGTCTGGCATTGTGCTCCTGACTGTTTCTCATCTTACATAGTATTGATGTTTGTGAGAAGACAGGCCAGCTGTGATGTAGAATGTCTCGTTGTGTTTCTCTTATGTTTTCTTGTAATTAGACTCAATTTTCCTTAGTTTTTGCATTATGAACAGGATCATCAAGCCTTGCTTTTAAATGAATTTGTGTCGGTAATGATCCGGCCCCATTCTTGTTTCCATGTTAGAAAGTGGCCTCCTATGCTGAGGAAGATGACCTTCACATGGCCAAAGACTGCCTCCTCGTTTACTCCCAGGAAGAGACGGACTCCCTCCGAGGCTCCATCGGCTGCTGCAGCTTTATCGAGGGAGAACGTGATGACCTCTTCTTAGATGACCTGGGGCTTAAATTCAAGACACTAGCTGAAGTTTGCCTGGGTCGAAAGATCAATTTGGATGTGGACATTGAGCACAGGCAAAAGTCTGTCCAAGAAGCGAGTGTGAACCCAGCTTCGGGCTCACACTATGAGCAAATGACAGTCAACTCAGAGAGCACATACTCCTCTGACCGTGGCTTCCAAGTCTCCAAACCTCTGCCCGAAGCACACACACCGAAAGTCACGCAGGAAATTGTCACTGAAAGCTCTGTGTCTTCCAGGCAGGGTCAAAAGGTAGTGCCACTAGCTCCTGATCCCGTGGCTTCTGGTAATATCATAGTGACAGAAACTTCCTATGCCACAGGCGCCACAGGGCCACCCAGCACTGTGATCTTGGATCCTAGACAGCCACAGAGCCTAATTGTGACAGAGAGGGTGTATGCTCCAGCTGCCACCTTGGTAGATCAGCATTATGCCAATGATGAAAATGTCCTTGTTACTGAACGAGTGATCCAGCCTAATGGCAGTATCCCTAAGCCAGTCGAGGTCACCCAGCATCTGAAAGATGCGCAGTATGTTATGGTAAGGGAAAGGGAGAGCATCCTTGCTCCCAACTCTGTCATGCAGCCCACTCTGGTAATGCCCAGTGTGGCAGCAGGACAGAATGTCACAGTGACAGAAAGAGTAGTGACCCCTGCTTCCACACTGCAGTCCAGTTACCAGATTCCTAGCGAAACCTCTCTCAAGGCTAGGAAGACTATGGTTTCCAGTGTGGGAGGCCTGGGCCCTGTGCACGGTTTAGATTTAGAGGAATCTAGCCATCGCAATTCTACTGTAACCACATCTTCCACCAGGGTCACCAAGCACAGCACCGTGCAGCATTCTTACTCCTAAACAAACCAGCTGCAGTCTGACCGGAGTTTAACCGGCTTCGCTGGGTGTGTGTTTCCATGCCCCTAACCTTATATGAGCCGTACAAAGACATACACACTGAAAGAAGTCACGGATGTGCCTAGGGCCACAGTGTCTCTGGCAAGACTGCATTTCAGAAATACTCTGTGATACTCAGGGGATGGCGGGGAGATGTTGTGCTCTAGGTGCCTTTTAGCACACTATGCAAACAATACTCACAGACCAGACAAGTAAAATTGGCTTCCAGGAACTTACCAAATTAAAGCATGGTTTCTAGTTCATCCAGTCTAGAAGGATGGGTCTCTCACAATGCATTGATACCCAGCAGGGACAGGTCCACCCCTTACATTATTAAACCTCATAGGTTACAGGTACCAAATAGTTCATCTACCCAGAGGAGCATCTCCACTCTGGGCCTCTACTTCTGTTGCAGGTTCTCTGTAACATTGGAACCCTGAGTATCATTGGAGGCCAGAAGGAAGAAAAAGAAAAAACCTTGATTGTGTAAATTGTTGGAACTTTAGAATGCTGACATGCTAATATTATACATTGTGTATTTCTCTGCACATGGCATGTATGCACACATGTCCTGTGAGCTTAACACAATGACTGCATAGTTCTCCTTGTTTCTCAGAGGTCATGAAAATATTAAGCATTTCACTTTCAGTTAAATAATCCAGGACAGCCAACTGTGGTGGCACATGCCTTTTAGACCCAGCACTTAGGAGACAGGGGGTATCTGTGAGTTTGAGGTCAGCCTGGTCTATATAAAGAGTTCTAGGATGTCCAGAGCTACAAAGAGAAACTCTGTCTAAAAAATATTATTATTAATAACAATCCAAGATAAAATTTATACTTAATTTTTCTGTAATGTGATAATAGTCTTTTTTAAACACTCAGCATATATTTGTTATATAGTACAATTTAATGCACTTAGGGGCTGGGTTAATGGCTCAGTGGTTAAGAGTATATTACTACACTTGCAGAGAACACTAATTTAGTTTCTGCCGTCCATGTCCTGTGGCTCACTGCCACTGCTAATCCCAACTCAGGGGTCTTGATGCCCTCTAATGGCCTCCACAGGCACTGCACTTACACAATTCCGTGTAGTAAAGAGGCCGGCCCTATTCACTGCTTCTGCGCCCTCAGTGCTTCACAGAGGCACCAAGCCAGTGTCTGGGGGTCAAGCTGAGTCCCACAAACCACTCTTTGCTTACAACTATTCAAACATCAAAAAGACTATTTTCACAATTCTGAAATCTGGTTTTTACCACTCTGATGTCTAAATGTAATTGACTAGCGATGAGTTGATATACATGAAGTAAATATTTAACTTAGAAACCTTGAATAATTGGATCAGTTTCACGCAGCTTCCTCGCCTTGTTTCTTTAAAGGAGTTATTTGATTTTTGCAGCTTGTCAGTGGAAGGATTATATAAATAAAAATTGTTTCTGAAACCAATCATGTTTCAAAACCTATATGTATATCAGTAGCAATTTATATGTATGCTTTCCACAAAAAAAAAAATGTTGAAAACAGTCAAATTCCTCAATATTTTGCTAGAAAATGGAAATTCTCCACCTAAGCTTTTGTAGATATTTTTGAAATGCTGTTTACACGTGCCCCTTTGTGAACGCGTTTATATCATGCACCCCACTAGCCGACTGGTGAAGGGTTTTTACAAAAGGTCTGCTAGGGAGTGGAGGCCAACTTATTTCTGCAACCTAGGACTGTTTACTTTCTGCACAGCAAGCTTCATGCGGGTTTGTTTTGTTTTGTTTTCGTTGTAATTTCTGTTCCATGCTGCAGCAGGACTCGCTCTACTGTGTGAAGCTACAAATGTGGCCCATGTGATCAGAAAACCAAAACTCAAGTCTAGAACTTTCTGTGTGGGTAGGTTTGGGGCTCTGCTGCTCATCCGCATGTGTATGGTCTTCCTCATTCCTAACTGGGTGGTTTGGGTGGTTTGTCAGTTTTTACATTTGTTCCTTGGGAGGATTGTATTTGTGTGTGTGTTTATGTAAAATATTTCAATAAAAAGACTGTCTTCCTTCAGAGTGGCCTTTCTGCCGGTCTCCCTACTGATTAGCCATGTATTACAGGGGGTGCTGCTGCGTGGGGAAGAGAGCTGCCTTGGCAGATGTTTCTGGATTTTTTTATTTAATATGATCTCACTTAATATGATGGGGAAGTTGTGGGGGCCCAAGAAAAGGCAGGAGCCCTCACTCCAGAGTCCGGTCAAAGCCTTTGTCAACTGAAAATAAAGAATTCCAGAACAATTATCGTTTGCTGTGAAGGTTGATGACATAGAGACAGTTTTCCTCCCATCTGAGGTATCTTCAAATAGGAATGTTAAAAGAGCGATGAGCCATGAGTAACCACGAACACATGGCCATCTCCCTTCCCCAGACGATGTTTTGAAAGCTCAGGTTCCCTTACAGGTCTAAAGATCTAAGGTGTAACAGCATCAGCTAAAGAACCACCTGCCACGCCCTTTATATTCCTCGGCAACCCTTGACAGACAACCTCAAATCCTGTGTAAGACTGTTGCAAAGGCTAGGCAAGGGGACTCTCGAGAAGCCCATACCATACTTGGGTGTCTTCTCTTCCCCTGGACACCTCTCCTACTGACCTCCATGCTTACATCTTTGTTGAAAATCCCTTTTAGGAGTTGGAAAGTGGGCTAAGTGGTTAAGAGTACTGGCTGCTTTTACAGAGGGCCCAGGAGCAGTTCCCAGCACACGTGATATCTCACAGCTGTCTGTAACTCTAGTTCCATAGGAGCCAACAGCCTCTTCTGGCCTCCACAGGCACCATGCATGTATATGATACACAGACATTCATGCAGTCAGAACACCCATAAACATAAAAATTAATAAATCTTTTCTGAAATCTTCTTTAACAAACTTTGCCTCTACTTCAAATTGGCTCGTGCCGGATTCCTTTCTGCAGTGAAGCCAAGGATGCAGCTTGTCTCTAAAAGGAATCCCTCAGGCTGCTGCGGCCATTGTGACATGGAGAAGCATCTCCGCTTGCTGTCCCGCCTCTGCTGACAGACCCTAGTAGTGTCCTCATGATGAAAAGCCATCTGTAGAGGTGACACATCTTGGTCTCCCACACTGGCAATACTACAATGAACACTAATGACAACTCCACAACACTGGTGTATCAGGATCTCCTGAAGCATGGAGAACCAGGGTCTCCACTTCAGGTGGCACACAGGTGTAACTGCTCCACCTGTGAAGACCACAGGCCCATCATCACAACCTCAAAATGTACAGTGAGATGGAGCTGGTGCTTGGAACTAAAAACAAAGAGTTTCAGGTAGTGACCCTCAGATGATTAATTCTTACCTACTTCTTTTGGTATAATTTAAATATTATGTATTTTTTATATTTTCTTCCTACCCTATGTGTGACTGGAAGGAAACTATTAAAATCTCCAACATCGTTCATTTTTGCTTACTGTCACCTATGGGTCTGCCTTGGCTTCCTGTATTCTGAGGCTTTTTATCTGTGCTGTTACCAGGTACAAAGATTTAGAACTAGTTAACTAATGCTCCTTTAAAATGGGTTTCTTTAGCCTTGTGCATTATCTCACTGTTTCTCTGGTCTTCTTGTTCCCCTTAAAATCAACTTTGCTCATCATTAAAATGACCGGCCAGCTTTCTGGCACCCAGTGCTTTCATAGTTTTCCTTTCTGGTTCTCCTGCTCACTGCCAGTCTGTCTATGCCTCCAGCACACACCATGTCCAGGGCGTGTAGGTGGGCTTTGGAGCGATTGTTCATGTGTCCGAGCCCATTCTTCTGTCTTGGTGCTGACTTTCTCTGCCTCATCAGCCTTTTTACTCCCGCCTTCAGGCATGTTCACGTCTGTGACCCTTGCTGAAGCTCTGGGGCTGTGAGAGGAGACATCCAATGGTCCTGCTGCATCTTTCATGTCACCTTATCACAAACCTTGGCTCATTTGCACAGTGCAGCTTTTTGGCGCATGCTCTGCAGTATGTAACTCTACATGTAACTTCGCATATCGCATGCCTCACCAGCATCCTTTGGTTGGGGTGTGCATTTAGGTGTTAGGGTGGACCATAGGTCACTCTGGAACACTGTTGACCACTTCTGTGTCTGGGAACTTTGGCCTGGCCAGGATTTCTAGCCTTCCTCTTGGACAACTTCTTGTTTGGTCAGTTTGCAAATTTTGTAGGGCTTTGTGCAAATCCTTCCAGACCTGACTATCCAATCTCAGCAGCACCGATAACACCCCTTGTGCAATGCTCTCTTTCGGGGTCCACATAGCTCCTCTACTGACGCGGGAACTACACATTCTTGTATTTATTTACTTACTGCTTTAGGTGCCAGGGCTAAAGTTATGTTTAGGTTTAAATTACTGTGCTTAATAGATCCGTACAACAAAAATGCCTCTGACATTTAAGTCCCACTTGCCCAAGTACAAATAATGTCCTAGAACACTGGATTCTGTTGTTCATGTAAGATAATAAGTCACGTGTTTTCTCTTCTGTAACAAGGTTGGGTGCCCCAACTGCACAGGACATGCTTGAGAACACATAGGTGGGGATATGTAGGCAGGAAGTACTTCAGGATGCATGCTTGCCCCATTGGACAAAGGCAGGAAGTACATAGCCTTGTGGGTTTTGTCTTTATAAGCCCCTGACTAATGTAATTCACATCCATTCTCTGGGAATCCTTGCTTCAAATTCAGCTCACACTTTGTGATAGAGGTCTTATTCTCACCAGTGGATAAGCAGGGGATCTACTGCAGTTGCTCTATTGACTTTTTAACTAAACCTCCTGTGTTTATTTCTTCATTGATTGCTCTGAGGGAAAATAATTGCTTTAACTTTCTTTCTATTCATTCTTTGTGTCTTTCACATCTTGACTCTCAGTTGCACCCATCTTCCTCCCCACCCCCCAGAATAAAACAAAATAAAATTTAAAGTGGGGAGAGAGAAAGGAAAAATCTCATTATGTAAGCTTCAGAGTGACACAGTGAACCACACAGCAAACCCCTTTATCTGTACATTTTTACTTTCAGGCTTTCGTCACAAAGAATCATTGGTCTGGGCTCAAAGGTCCCCCGGGTCTACGCCATCGACACTGGGCCCTCACTGGAACTCTTCCTGGGCACCCTGTTGCTGCCCTGTGTCGTGGAGACCCTGCAATCTTAGGTCCACAGGGCCGACCTTACCCTCACCACCCTCATGCTCCAGCAGATCCCAGGTGGGATGGGTGTTGGGATGGGCCAACACATAACCCTGGTTCTGAGCCTGGGTAGCTGCAGGGTTGTCAGCCCGCCAGCTCTTCCCCGTCTTCACCACCAGGGTGAGCTCTCCTGCACTGCCCTGGCTAGTTCAGGAGCAATGAGCAAGGGGCGGGACCCGTTCTGCTTTCGGAACAGGGCCAACTCATCCACCTGCTTCAGGAGTTAGTTGGTAAGGAGTTGGGGGCAGGAGGCATCTCTCTCCTGCCCATGCTGCCGCATGACAGATGAGAACCTCCCCCGTGCTCACAACTTCGGGACTGTCACCCACACCTTTGCTACCACGGTCAGCTCTACTATGCTGCCCAGGCTCGGTGCAGAGTCCACTCTCCCGAGTGCTGCAGCTGGTAACTGAGAAGGTCAGCTTGTTAGTCTGATGCGGGCAGTAAGAGGGTGCATCTGCCCCCTCCCCAATTCATTCCAGTATAAGACAGACAAGTAGTGGGGACAGCTCTCCCACACTTACAGCTTCAGAGCTGGCTCACCCACCTCTGCCAACAGGGTTGGCTCTCTCATGCTGCCCAGACGAAGTGTAGGACTCTCTTTCCCAAGTGATGCAGTTGGGGTCAGTTCACTCACCAGCTGGAGGTGGTAGGGGCAAGAAGGGAGGGCATCTTTTCCTCATCCCCACCACCACACACAGCAGACAAGGGAGGTGGTACCAGCTACGCCCCTCGCACACCCTCAGGGCTGGTTCATCCTTGCCCCTGTCTACACAGTCAACTCTACAATGGTGCCCAGGTGAGGCAGAGGACCCATTCCCCCGAGTGCTGCATCTCGTGAGGAGTTGGGTCAGGTCCCCCACTGACTGCAGGTGTTGAGGGGTGAGAGGAGGGCGTCTTACCCTCGACTACATTACCACATGGCAGACAAGAGGGGCACGACATGCTCTCCCATTCTCATGACCTCGGGGCCAGCTCACCTCTGCCCCTGCGGACAGGGTCAGCTCTATTGTGCTGCTGAGGTGAGATGGAAGGCCTGCTCTCCTGAATGCTTCAGTGAGGGGCAGGGCCTACTCCGTACAGCCCTATCCTCTCTGCCTTCCTCAGGGTCATGGGCCAAGTCCTGATCCTTTGCAGCAGCCCAGACCCAGACATCTGACCCTAGGTGGCAGTAGGGCCTCTGCATCAGCCCGTTCCTCACTCCCTCCTCTCTTCAAATCTGCATTTCACTCATGCGCATTCTGCTGCTCTCTCTCCCATGTGGCCGGTTGTAAGCTCTCCTAGTTGAGTCCTGCCCCTGCCAGCTGTGTGGCATGGCATGGAGCTTTTGCCCTGTCTCAGCCCGGGGCTAGAATCCTCTGGCAGCTCCTGGCTGAGTCCTGCTCACGCCAGCCACATGGCATGGTGAGGAACTATTGCAATTGCTGTATGGAGGCCCGGAGCTAGAGGCCCCTGATGGCTCCTGGTTAGTCCTGCTCCTGCCAGTTGTATGACACGGTGGGGGTGGGAAAGCAATTTTTCAGAAAATGCCCTTACCAACCCTAAAATCTTTTCATAGAGAAAGAAAATAATTTTACCATTTTAAAAATATGTGTTTGCCGGCTGGAGAGATAGCTCAGAGGTTAAGAGCACTGACTGCTCTTCCAGAGGTCCTGAGTTCAATTCCCAGCAACCACATGGTGGCTCACAGCCATCTATAATGAGATATGGTGCCCTCTTCTGGCCTGCAAGTATATATGGAAGGAATGTTGTATACATAATAAATAAATAAATAAAATGTGTTTGGATATATATTATATATATGTGTGTGTGTGTATTTTATTATCTATCCTTTGTAGGTGAATCCAAGGTTTTGTACCTAAATCACTTTCTATTTTAACTTGTATTACCAACCAACCTAAAAATATCTTTTTATACTTTAAAACATTTTCTTAGATAAACAACTTAAACTTTTTGTCTCTCAACCTTTATAAACTTTATATCTCCTTTGCGAGTTCCTTTTCTTAATTTGGTGACAAAAAAAACCCATAAAATTGTAGTTATCTAGTCTTCAACCCCATCAGAGATTGGAGAAGGACAAAACACTACCTGAGTAAACAGGAAGGGCAGAGCAAGCAAATTCAAAAACTATAAAATGACAAAGACAGTTGACTGCCTTGACAGTCACCCAAGGTACCTCTGAAATGTTGGAACATCATTTTTGGCCTAGAGGCCTGAATATCTGACAGACCTTCCTGAGAAGCAGGAATTTTGAAGGACTGGCCTACCTTGTCTTGGTAAAGTCAGCAATTGACTTCCTTTGTTTTCTGCCTGTCCAATTTAGACAGCATACTGTCAGCAATTGAGTCAAGTGTCTTGCCCAGTGGCTAGCTTTGTCACATTTAGCACAAACTCTATATGGAGGTTCTTCAATGACCATCATCTTCTTTGAAATAGATGGATGCAGCCAGGAGCAGATATCTCTCACTGTCATGAAAAGCCTTATGTCATTAAAGCATCTTAAATGCCATATTCTATAGATCTCTGAAGTGTTTGAAGACAACCTATATATCTAAGATAATTCTGTTTAAACTTGAAAACATACCTTACATGACCACAAGTTTGATTGTTCTGGGTGACTAACTACTAACCTGCATTTCTTAATTATCCTAAACAGTTTGTAATAGTAACTTTCAAGAACTAGAACTTTACATTGTTAAATGCACTGCATAGATACAATAGCTTGAACAAGAGACATATATTCAGTATGTTGTAGCAAAATAACTTAAGTTTGTATCAATATACAAAAATCCATACTAATGTAAAACATTTGAGGTTAGTAGTTACTTTTTAGTTTAAAAGTAAATTCAATAATCTACCCTTTTATTCTGTCATTCCTATGTCTCCAATTTTTTCATCCCTTATCCCTCATTTTTCATTTCATTCCTCATCCCCTCTTTTGTCTAAATAAGGGGGATCTTCTACCCTGTCTCCAAAAGAAAACAAAAAAGAAAAAATGTATCTTGTCTTTAAAATTTGGGTGTAAGAATATGGAAAAGAGGTTCCTGCTTTACTTTTACAGAGGATGATAACCTGTGGAATCCTTCTAGACTAATGTGGTTTGATGGACCAAGACTCTCCAAAAGGTCGCCATACACACCCCAAAAATTACTTTGCCCAGCAAAAAGCAGGAAGCAGTTTGGAGAGAACTACGCCCAAATTCCCTAAATGATTGTTTATAAATGTTTGTTTACATTTAAAGGGGGATACACTATAGAGATGGATGCTTTGCATTGGTATGGATCTTGGTTTATTAATACAAATTTAAAGTCAATTTTATTATACTGTGTATATGTATATTTCTGCTCTTGATTAAGGTATTGTGTTTGTGCAGCTCATTTAAATATGTAATATATAATTAAGAAATATATGTTAATAGACAATCATCTATAATTGTCAAGCTTGTTGCCATGTTAGTTAGGTTTTCTAGATGTACAGAGATGTATTTCAGTTAGATAGGTATTCTTCAAACTTTTCAAAGACTACAGAATATGGCATTTAAAATGTTTAAGAACTTAGGAATTTTCATGACAGTAAGACACATCTGCTCCCAGCAGCACAATTACTTCAAGAGGAATATGGGCATTGAAGAGGCTCTTTATGGACTTTGCTAGCCATTTGAGCAAGAAACTGCTCTTTCCTGGACCTCTTGATGGTATGCTGTGTGAACTGGACATGTAGAACCCACAGAAAAATGACTGCTGAAGTTGCCTAAAGAAGGTAAGACAGTCAGTCCTTTGGGGTTCCTGCTTCATGAAAGAGTCTGCCAGACATTCTACAGGATACCAAAAAGTCTGCTGGATACTATGGGCCTGTAGGCTGAAGATGGATGCCCCAACCATACAGAAGAACTTTGGTGACTGTCCAGGCAGTGAGATATCTCTGTCAATTCTAGAGTTGTGGAAGTTGCTTACAATGCACTTCCTGTTTACTTAATATTATATCCTTCTGGAGTCTTTGATGGAGTTGAAGAATTGATAGTTATAGTTTTCCTTAGTCATGATAAAAGACAAAATAGATATAAATATTTAGCTATAATTCTTGCTTGATACCTGTCTTGTTATATATAATTTTACTATGTTAAAGTTAAAACCTTCCTTTTTGTTTAAACAGAAAAGGGGAGGTGATGTGGAATTCCCCTCTGTGTGCTTTGAATACCATTGGTTAATAAAGGACATGGGTAGAAGATCTGACAAGATACATTTAAAGTATATTTGTTGGTTACTTACCTTCTTCACAGTCAAAAAATTCAAAAAAGCACAATAATATATATAATCCAGACTCTCTGTGTTTTTTCCATCTTTATGTGACTTATTTTTTTACTCTATTACTTTTTAATATTTATTTATCTTTACTACTTTAATCTATGATTGTCTGTACTCTTTCTCTTTAAAGACTTTACCTTTTTTTTTAAACCATTTACTTCTTTTTATAGCTCTCTATACTCCTTTACTTCTCTCTCCCAAGCCTATGTACATTTTTAAACACACTGTGTTAGAGGTCTTTTATGTCTGAATCTGTTCCTATTGTGTATCTAAAATTCTTTTCTGACCAGAACTGCTTCTTAAAATGCTAAGTGCTTCTTAAAAATCTAAGCAGCATCATTGCTAGGAGAAATAAATATGGCCCTGCCTACTTGCTCCGCCCAGTCTGAGGGCAGAAGTCCATTCACTGTCTCTAAGACTGCAGGGTGAGATCCATCCTCACCTCCTCAACTCTCATAACCAATTGGCCCATGCTGCCACCAAGTAATTTGCAACATGCTGGCCAAGAACCCCATTTAAATGCTCGGCCTCCCAAAAGAGTCAGAGTTCCTGCTGGCAGAACAGCCCATAGCTGGGAGCTACCATTTCAAGACTGCACAGCTGTTTTCCTGCTACCACTGAATCAGAAAGATCTCTCTTAAAGGAGCTGCAGTATGCCACCAGCAAGAAAAGCCCATTTGGGGAAAAAAAATGTGGGGGAAAAAAAACTTTGTTTTTTAGTGTCTAGAATTCCTTTCCACACCCTCTCAGGTTTTAAGTGAATTTTAGTTGGCCACGTTGGCACCAATTTGTTGTAAGGAAGGCTGCTAGCTAGTTCCTGGCTGCTCAGCCCCAAACTAATCACTCAGAAACCATATCATTTGCAGTGCTGTTTGGCCAATAACTTAAGTGTATTTCTGGCTAACTCTTATATCTTAATGTAACCCATTTCTAGTAATCTGTGTATCACCACATGGCTGTGGCTTACTGGGTAAAGTTTCAGGGTCTCTGTCCAGCAGGATTAAATGGCTTCTCTCCTACTACACCTTCCTTCTCCCAGCATTCAGTTTAGTTTTCCCTCCCTAGCTAAGTTCTGCCCTGCTGTAGGGCAGTCCTTTATTAACCAATGGTATTCACAGTATGCAGAGGAGAATCACACATCACATGTGAATCTGTCTTTTTAGGGCCCCGTCATCTTCTTGGAGACCTCAAAGTTCACTGTTAGGAATGGTCCTGGTTTGCATGACCATGCAAAAAAGACCATGGTCTGCAGAAAATTTATACATTTTAAAAAGCCAGATGTAACAGATCTCCAAAAGGTTAGAGGACTACAATCTATTAAGTGTATTCAGAAAACACAAACTTAATTTCTAGTTACCTGTTTCAGATTCAAACCCTAAAAGCACATACAGGAAGCTAGATGTCTTCTTTCTAGAATTAGTCAGTATTCTATATGACAACTAATATCATGACAAAGTTTATATATGCATAAAAATTTTACAGATGTTGAGATAATATTTATAACTTAAGAAAAGTTTTAAAGAATCAAAATAAAATCAAAGGATTATGAGATTAGTGACATTAGAACAATCACTTATTTTTGGTTTTCTTCTGTCCCATGTCAAGTGGCTCTTTCAACATAAGGCAAAAAGATTTTGGATTTTCCTTTAACAAGCATACATGGGTTTAGAGAAGGAAAGAACCACACTCTAACTCCAAAGAGAACTTAATTTTTAATTGACTTGAGCCCACAAAAAGACCATTTGCTTTTATATCTGCAAACAGCAGAAACAAGAATTTGGGAAGATTTATGAAATTCTATCCTGTTGAAGTTGGACAATACCATTAGGCCAATTCACTCTTTTTTTCTTGAGACATTTTCTCTTGATGATCTGCTCTTCTTCATCTGTCTCATTTGTCCAGTGGTCTCTGGATTCCTTAGTTGGATGCTTTTATTCTCCTGGAAAGACCTAACCTTAAATTTGGGGAGTTCCTTTTTTGGCAGGTTATATCTTTGTTTAAGCAAAATGTTTTTTGCCAACAGAAAAAAGTATTATGTTTTAATTTAAAAATTATTTTGAAATTTTGAAATCAAATATACCTAGGTATATGTTAATAAATATATCTATATTTTATATATATTCAAGGTTAAAGTGTATTTATTTTTAGATCACAAAGGACATTCATTTTTAATTTTAATTTATCTTTCTAGTAACCTTTAGAGGGTTTTTTATAATATTCTGAAAATATGGTATATGATTTTTCTAGTATACAAACATACCAATTAGAAACTGTACTTGAATTTTGTCTCTGGGTGGTGGGATTAAAGGCATATGGTACACCACCTTATTTACTGTAACTCTAGAATTTAGACAAGAACTAACTTATAGAGATTCATCTGTCTCTCCTGTGACTAAAGGTATGGACTATCACTGCCCTGCTGAAACATGCTATCTCAGCTCCAAATTGTTCTAACTCTTAGATATTTAGAAAACAAGCTTGAACTGTAGTAACCCTTTGAATTTACTTAAAACATTTTAAACTTCTTAACTGGGTTTTCAATGCCAAACAATAAAAATATCCTTTTTTATTTAAGAAGAACTCAAGAGCTGATGTCCAAAATGGCATGGGCCACATGTCAATCTATAGTCTAACATTTCTTTTTTTTATTGTTAAAAGAAAACTTTACATTTACCTCCCCTTGTCCCAGGCCCTCCCGCTCCCCCCACTACCCCACCGCCCTCCCCCTGCTTCCTTAAGATGGGGCAGGATACCCTGCCCT
>JAQHUG010000549.1:79523-149983 GCA_028555095.1 Dicrostonyx torquatus | reverse complement strand
CACTCCTCCATTGCTGGTGGGAATGCAAACTTGTGCAACCACTTTGGAAATCAGTGTGGCAGTTTCTCAGGAAACTGGGAATCAACCTACTTCAGGATCCAGCAATACCACTCTTGGGAATATACCCAAGAGATGCCCAACCGTACTAGTTTAGCATTTCTAACATGGAATTAAAACATGTGGTTTAAGAAAACCCATTTTCCTTTCATGCCAGTAAGGCAATTATACATTTGGTAATTATCATTCAAAAATATTATTTATTTTTGTTTTTCATGACTGACCCAATGAAAGGCATTTGTCAGTCTTTAGAAGTTAGTTTGGACTGAATGACAAACTGTCTGAAAAACTATTACCTCTCCCTATCCAGGAGGTCTCTCCTGTTCAAATCTAATCTTTACCCATCTTGATGGTATCCATAGCTTTTCTTCTCCTGTGGAAACAAAAGCAAAATTCCTTCCCCAACATAACACATATCTTAGTTTTCTTTCTGAGGTCAACACATCTTTAAAATACACAGGCTGATCTAATTCATCAGGTTTTTTTTCTATCCAATGTCTCTCCACAACCTTTGTTCCTTTTTAATTAGCATTTAAAACCTTTAAAGTTAATAAAGCAGTGTATAATCTATTTTGGGGGAGTCTTTATTACCCTTTTATATTCACTAAGCATATTCTAAAAGTGTTATTAGCTCTTTGTAGAACTGCTTGTTCTGTAGGATTGTATAATATATAATGTGTGTAATATGTAATACCTGTAATATGCTTTAAGTTATAATATGCAAAATAATACTCATTTTACTAGAGACCTATGCTGGAGCTTTGTGAGTCTTTTTTAAAAAAAATATTTGTTTATTTATTATATATACATACAATATTCTGTCTTGTGTATGCCTGCAGCCCAGAAGAGGGCACCAGCCTTCATTACAAATGGTTGTGAGCCACCATGTGGTTGCTGGGAATTGAACTCAGGACCTTTGGAAGAACAGGCAATGTTCTTAACCTCTGAGCCATCTCTCCAGTCCCTGCTTTGTGAGTCTTAATTTGTACAAGTATCCTCATAATGACCATAACTTCTGATAAATGTGTAATTACAATGATCTGTTTTCTTAGTTCTGAGCTAGTGTGGGATTCCTTTTATTAAGCGCCTGATCTCTCTGCCTTCATAAGAGTTAGCCAGAAATATGCCTAAGCTATTGGCCAAGCAGTGTTGTAATTAATATAGTTTCTGTGTGATCATTTTGGGTTTGGGTGGCAGGGAAATGAATGAGCAGCCTCCTCCAACAAGTGGTATATTATTTGTGTTTTAATAAATAAAGCTTTCCTGGAGATCAGTACAAAGCAGCCATACTACTCAGCCATATAGGTCAGGCAGTGGTTTCACACGCCTTTAATCCCAGTAGCCACACTAGTTAGCTATAGAGGCTGGGCAGTGGTGGTGCACACCTTTAAATCCAGTACTAGAGAGGAGTGTGAGGCAGGATGCAACAGTAATGCCCTCTCTCTCAGTCTGAAGATTTCAAAGTAGTAAGAGTTTTCTAGGGGCTTGGCTGCTTTGCTTTTCTGATCTTCAGGTTGGACCCCAATATCTGTCTCTGGTATTTGTTATTTGTGCTATATTGGTCTTCATCTAGAACTGATCTTGAGAAATATTAATGTCACTAGCTCTATTTACTGTTCTGCAGCCCTGGCTTCCTCGTTCCACAGTGCTTGCCATTGTAACTGAGGACCAGCCTTCAATGTTACTGTTGCCAAGTCTTTTAGTCTTGGGGGAAAATTCTGTTCTGAGTTGCCCATGAATTTAACATCTGCTTCACCTAGGATGCATTCATATCATGTAAAATGACCACTTCCTTAAACCTCCTCAAATTACTATTTCTATTGGATTCCATTTAACTTCCTGATAACCTGGGGGTGTCTGTCATCTCCTGGTAACTCTTTACATAGTGACTGGATAAACTAAAGCTGGTTTTCTAAGAAGCTGTCCTCTGACCTACACACATGTGGCTATGCCATGCCCCTTCCTCCACACTAGGTAAATAACTGTGGTCTAAAATATAAATTTTGTCTGGTGTGGTGGCACATACCTTTCATCCCAGTACTTAGGAGGCAGAAGAAGCAAAGGGACCTTTGTGAGTTGGAGGCCAGCCTGATCTACAAAAAAGAATTCTAGGACTGTTACACAGACTGTTAAAACAAAAATAAAACAAATTGAAAGACCCCAGAGACCTGGGTGCCTTCAACCCACCGTCAAGACACAAGACATCAGAGGCTAGCTGGATGCAAAATGCAAGAGGGTTCATTTTCTCAGACCTGAGGATGCTCAGCATTCGAAAAACTGAGCATGCCTTTACAGACTAGAGTCAGTATTTATATTTTACATGAACAGATGATTATACAGTTTCTATTAGCTACTTTGAGGCGAGGGAAAAATTCAGTTATGTCAGCTTGACCTTGTCTAGGTACATCTTGTGTTCTCTATTCATCCTTTATCTCTTTGTTAGCTAGGCCCGATCTTCAGACTATAGGCTTACTGTTGCCATGGGTCCGAGTGGCCTTGCTTTAAAGATACCAAGGCACCTGGAATCCTGCTTCTGTTAGCAGGGAATCTTGGCTGATGTCCCTATTTTGGGTTAGGAGAAGGGGGGTCGTGGCGTTACCGCTGCTGTTAACCCATTCCATTTCAAAATAAATACACAAAAATAAATAAATAAATTTTAAGAAAAGATTGTGTCTGGGTCCGGTAGTCTTCTTTGTCCCTGGGTCCATTCCTCCTACAGGTCATTAATGGAGACTTTTTCTGTATTTCTTTAGAAGTCAGACTCGGCTAGACTCCCAAAGTCTCCTGGAGACACTAATTGTACACGGAAAGTGGTGACAACATGAGTGCCGAAGGGAGGCTGTGAGCATTTCTCCTGAGAGCACCTTGCTTTTCCACCAGGTCTTCAGCTACCGCCATGGTCACACCATGAGATCTCTCCTTACGCACACCTACAATCTAATCAGATGTAGGCTCTCCTGACTCGCAGCCCGTCACATCCTCTGTCAGGCAGCTCCACTTGCTGACATAAATTATCATCACGCTTCTGAAACAAACCCACAGGAGGGTGAGCATGAGTTTGCACTGCTCCTCGGATTACAAAGCTCACTCGCCCACCAACAAGGCTAAGGAAATGAGATGAGCGTGTGCACTGTCCCGAGTCCAGATCTGCATGAAGACATTCATGCCACCGCAACCCCAGACAGTCATCACCAGAGACGGGCAAGACTGGAAAAGTAACAAGGCAGAACAGGGCAGAGTGAGGTGAGGACAGCCTGTGCTTTATACTCAAAATTAGCAGACAAAAAGAAAAGTGGTGCAGAGGAAGACTGAGGAGTCCTGACCCCCTGCTAAAGTCTGTGACATCCTGCCCTGGCATGAGGATACTCAAGTGCCAGGCAATCTGCGGCTCACTATAATATTAGACACACACCCCTGGGTGGAGACCTAAAACACTATTCAGATACGTAATGTATAAAGTTCTATGTACAGCTACAGGTAACAGATAGAGGACAAACACAAGGAAGTTAGTGCTACTGAAATGAACCAAAAAGCTCACATTCTATGACCTGAAAGTCCCAGTTCTTTGCACAGCATGGCCGCTAAGCTACTATACTCTGCTCGGGCCCACGTCCTCCTGTAGAAGTAGCTGCCTTCCTGATGAACTGTCCCTGCCTCTGCTGTGACTTGTGTCTCTGAACCTTTCTTTGAGACAATGTGGTGCCCACTGAACCCTAATATCAGCCAAGATCAGTAGAAATGAGACCCATGTCTCAAAAGACAAGGAATAAATAATTAGACATGGCCAAAGGATTTCAAGGGTGTTTGCTTCTTACGCCGTATCCTTTACTGTAATGTTGGAATGTAAGATGTCCTCATGTGTTTCAACACTTGATCTCCAGCTCCCGGTTTTGGGTTGTTAAACTTTTGGGAGGTTGAGCCTTGTGGAGCAAAGTTGGTCACTGGAACTTGAATCTTAGGGTTCATCTCCACTTCTGACTCTCTGATATCTGAGCAAGCAGCTCCTGCCACCATAGCTAAGAGCTGCCCTCACTTCCTGCCATCATGAGCTTACCCTCAAACCTGAGGCTCCTTAAGTTTCTTCTGCTCAAATGTTTACTCTCAGCAATAAGAAAAGAAACTGATACTATAATGCAAGTGTGTACTTTTACCACACTCCTGGCCTTGAACCTTTTTGAGTTTTATTATACCCCACCCCTCCAATGACCACTTCTTCATTGCCTGAGTTTTACATAGGATTAAAGAGACTAAGTTGATAGTTTTGGGGTATTTCAGCGAGAGAGGTGGGAAATGCATAAAACACCAATTAATGAATGTTTCCAAATATATCTTGCTAGAGAAGGCCCACCTAGAGAGAGCTTAGCATAAGCTACAAGGATGTTTACCTCATATAGAAATAACTCCCATGACAGAGCAGGGCAGTGGTGGAACTCAGTGGCAGAGCTATGTTCAATCACCAGAATGGGGAAAACAAAATTATCCAGAGCAGTTACCTAAGCTTCCATAGCAACAGCAAATATAGGTGCTATGTTCGCCATGGCCACAAGATGGCACTCTGCATGCAGGAAAAAGGCAAAGTCACACACTAAGCCATCTAGGAGTCAAAAATTAAGCAATTTGCTAGGTCTATGAGCAATGCAAACTGGTGGGTGCTTTCCTTTACTATGGGGCTCCCCCAATGTGAGATGCTTTTACATTGCTGGCAATGGGCCAGCGCCATAGGCCAAAGGCACTTGTCACACCAGACAGACAACCTGAATTCAGGCATCCTTCCTCAATGGAAGGAGAGACCTGAGTATGGAAAGTTGTCCTTTGACTTCACACAGGCAGTGCCCTCCTGTGTGCTTCCCCCCCCCCTCTCTCTCTCACACACACACACACACACACACACACACACACACACACATACTGCAAACAAAAAAATATTTTGAAAACAAATCGCCTGTGCAGTGAAACCCCAAATATGGAAGCAAATAAAACCTAAAATACCAAACACTAAAGGTGAATGATGGGCGTCTGGTTATCTTTCAAATGTTGACACTGAAGAAAATGACACTGATTGACAGACAAGTGACACACAGCCTGGTTGGGGGTTGTTTTGAGAATAGATGTTGACTTTTTCAGCAAAAAGGCATTCAAACAAGCAAACATAAGCTTAAGTCTCATTCTATTGAGAGCACTTCTTTGTGATTTTAAGAGTAAAGTCCAGCTCTTGTCCTCCCTGCCCACTGTGGAGCAGGAGCGCAGGTCATAAGAAATTATTCTGAAAACGAGGCCAGCTCTGATAAAGAAGCCAATGACCGTCTATTAGTATAAGGCTCTGGGGTCAAGGAGGCAGGGGGAGAGGAGAAAGAAGAGGAGGAAGAAAAGTAGGAAGGAGAAAAGAGAAGGGAAGAGAAGAAGGAGGGAGGGGAGAGGAGGGAAAGGAAAGAGGTAAAACTTATCAGAGAGATTTATTTCTCCTTTCATTGCCCGCCCCTCAGAAGCAAAGGGACAGAGAAGATGTAGGTCCTTTTAGAGAGGGGAGGGTTTAGTGGTAATTGGAAGGCTGTATAAGCAAGGAGAGAGTCTAGTCAGATCAGCGCTCGCCTCACACAGGTCAGCGGTTGGGAGGGAGGCAGTGGACAGAACTGAAGCTGTGAGTGACGAAGCAGCCCAGAGCATTCTGGGAAGACTGGCCAGTGACTATGAGACTATACTTACAATCCAAGACCTGGTCTCTGCCAGACAGCTTCTAGAAAGAACCTTCTGGCTCTAGGGTAGATGGGCCAGAGGCGACAGACTCCAAAGGTGGTCAGGGGATTGAAGGCAATGCTACCCACTGGGAATGTTAAACATTAATTATCTTTTTCTCCTCTGAATCTTATTGATTTTTCCATGTATTCCCAGTGCCTCTTTTCCTTGCTCTAAAGTAAATATCAAATGTTATGTCAACAAAGTCATAAAACCAACAGAGGCAAAATATAGTTCTTGTAAACACATATTTCTATAACTCAAATTGAAAGATACCCATGACCAGAGAATTTTTCTTGATTTATGAACATATTTGTATATAAAACCACCAAAATAGCACACAGCCATGCACTTCAGGACCCCCTCTCACTGACAGACAAAGCAGACGGCTGCATAAGTCTGTCCACGTGTCTGGGCTCGAGACAATCCAGTGTTGTTTGGGGATACTTTATGGAACTATGTGCATTTTGAGCCAAGAACTTTATCTCAAATCTCTACCTACACACAACCCTTTGCACATGGAATCTGCTCTTAGATGTCCTTAAACTACAGAGAATGGGACCAAAAGTAGCTGAGAGTTTACATGTGTCAGTAGACACATTTTCCCCCAACAATCTCGAGAAAATTTTCATGCACACAGCAAATTTGAAAGAATTTTTGGTGAGTATTCATAGTCTCAAAAATTCTAGAGTGGGGCCGAGCGGTGGTGGCGCACACCTTTAATCCCAGCACTCAGGAGGCAGAGGCAGGCAGATCTCTGTGAGTTCGAGACCAGCCTGGTCTACAAGAGCTAGTTCCAGGACAGGCTCCAAAGCTACAGACAAACCCTGTCTCGAAAAAAAAATTCTAGAGTGGCCTTTTGGGAGGTGGAGTTTGCAGTCTTGCTGTATTGTCCAAGGCTAGCCTTAGGCTCCTGAGCTCAAGTGAGTTCTAAGCCTCAGCCTCTCAAGTGCTAAGGCCTATTGGTCCATCCACAGTGCTTAGCCTGACATTGTAAGACCCTTGCTTTGGTAAAGGCCTATGCAACTATCCAAGATTCTCTCTGTCCCTCTGTCCCTGCCCTTTCACCTTCCTTTCCAATTTTGGCAGCAGGGTACGCAGAGTGACAAGGTCCCACTAGGTGGTCAAAGCTGGCCTTCAATATGCAGAGTCTCCACCTCCCTAGTTACTAGGATTATACGCTGTGCCACCACTGCCAGCCTCACTACGTTTTTGAATTACCAGATTTCTTTTCCTTGAGAAAGAAATAATTACAGGAACAAGAAAAAAAAGCCCCGAATGAGAGCACTGTGGAACTACAGAAAACCATCGATTGTCTGTCCTGTCTTTGGATTTGTTAGGAGAAAAGGGACTCTTTAGATAATAATCTGAGGGCTGGGGAGGAAGCTCAGTACTTAAGAGCACCTGCATACAGTTCTTGCAGAGGGCATGGGTACAGTTCTCAGCACCCACAAACCTGCGTTCAGCTCCAAGAACCCACCAACAATATACAGCTATCAATAGCTCCAGTTACAGGGGATCGAATGCAAAGGAGCACCATCATGCACACTGGGCAGGCACACACGCACACGCATACACACACACACGCACAAACATACACACACACACTAAGTAAATAAACAAATAAATAAAAATTAACTTCAAAAACAATCCGAGAGCCAAAGACATGGAAAAGGATTTTCTCCAAAATGCCCTCAATTATTTTCCATCTCTCTAAGCAACAATGCAAGGGGGAAATTTCCATTTACTACAAAGCTAATCCTTACCATCACCTAGCAACCAGGTTACTGTGGAGGAGGTCAAAGCTGGGCTGGGCAGCATTCCTTCCATTGTGGAGTTATAACAAGAGTGAACCAAGGGCTCTGAGATTTACGGGGCCTTCAGAGCTCAGGCAGCACTGCTGTTGGCTTAAGGGGTTTGCTTCTGATTTTATTTTGGTGTAGAACAAGTTTCTTTGCTCATTCAGTTTGTGGACTCCCGTGATCATTGAAGGGAAACTGTACAGACTGCGGCAGCCCCGCTTGCCCAGCCCTTGAATCTAATTCAGCTTCTACACCTGCTTGTGTTTCAGTGATACAGAAAGTCACACCAGCCCTACAAATATATATCGTCAGGGTTTCAAAGAGTTGAAGCAAGCTGACAAGGTATCCCACTCAGAGCCATCGACAGGAGAAAGGACCCTACTGTCCTTGACAATCCACTCTTCAAGTTCTTCGCTGCTGAGAAGCATTCTTGAAGTATCACTGGAATCCCACTTGCTTCTGTCTCAAGCTAGTTCCTTCTTGAACCTTCAGGAAGGAATTACATCGTGACATTTCGCTTGTCTTTTACATACTTGGCATGTGTAATCAATTCCCGTTGACTTTCTATCCTCAGGGTTCAGGGTTTAAATCATTTTTTAGATGTGAATCTGCTAAACCTAGCGTTAAGAGCCTGTGTTCTCATGGTGTGTGGCAGTATGTAAAGAGATAGTGGCACCATGAGGTTCTATGAACTCCCACATCTCTCAACTTCCCTGGTATGGTAGGATATGGGAGACAACAGTAGGAAAACGGTGTGCCGATTGGTAGGATAGCAAGACCAGAAGCAACACCAAGCGATGCTGTACCTTCGCACGCACCCAGAGATAGACGGGGTGCTTTCTGTGTCGATTCAGACATGCACTACAATTTAACAAGAGGACAAAGGGGCCAAAACTGGGAGCCAGAACAATACTAGGTGTACCATGTGGATTTTAGAGACCCAAGGAAACGGATCATCTCCAGGTCACGCTGGGGCTGATTTCTAAGTGCTGATCTGGCTGGCACTTAGTGGCTAATGAGATCTGGCAAGTGCAGCCAATGAAGGCAATCACAATGCGCCAGATCCCTGCTCCTGACTGATGCCATTTTAATTCTCACTGCCTGGGGAAAAAGACGCAAGAAATTATTTACCTTTGACCCCCAGGCCCAGGATTTGAGCTCTTGAGGTTCACTTACAAGATCCAGAGTTGTTCTGCTCCCTTGAACAATCTCCAATTTTGCCCCAAGCTCCCAGGTTCTCTATAGACTCCCTTAAAGTGCCCCCAGTCATGCTAACTGATGCCTATAGTCAGCACATCCATATGCTCTATTCTCCTTCTCCACTTGGGGAACACTGGGAGCCTCTCCTCTCCTGAACTCATTCTCCCTTAGGTACAACTATTTTAAATCCCCAGTCTCCCATGGCATGGCTCCATCCCACCACTGTTCTGGTAGATCTAAAAACCTTCTCTGCCCTGTCTGTAGATTCCCTGGCTTCCTTACAGCTCTGGCGTAGAATTCGGAAAGCTACAAGTGGACCCAGGGTATGGTGTGCAGATTCTGACAGAACATGACAGTCATCAGAGATAGGGTCAAGAAATGAGGTAGAGAGGGTATGACCACCTCTCCCAAACAGGCAAATCTCAGGAGTCTTAGGGGCCAGCATCAGGTCCCAGCTTACTGACCAAGAGGGAGTTAGAAGCCTCTCTAGCAAGCAATGTAAAGGACAGCTGGATGAGGAGAGGGCTGCCCTACCCAGAGCTTGGATGGCTATGTTCCCCTGCCTTCACAGGCATTTTAGGAAAACAAGAGCTGGAAATGATGACTTAGAGCATGAGATGGAGTCTTCGCAAGCTTTCTGGGTAAATTCAGTAGTCTCTCATTTCATCTCTTCTTTTCGTTGAAAGAAGACAGATAAAGGCCTGTTTTACCTACCTGGTAGCAGCAGTGTGGACTGTTTGGGTTTCATTCAGTGTTAACCTAAGTTCCCAGAAAAATATGAAGCCACAGCTGTATTACAGGGTCAGCAATGCCAAGCGATTGATTAGGATTTCCTGACTGTGGACATTGGACTGCTGCACGCTAGAGCCGCAGCATCTTGTACTATTTTTAGTACCTTAAAATGCATTCATTGCCTAGCCCTGTGTTTGGCACAGCATCCTTCTAACTATCAGATGAAAATTTAAAAATATATTCTCTTGCAGAGATTCATCTTATTATCAGAATTATGTATACATGAATGTGTTTGTGTGTGGGTGTGTAAAAATGGGTGTTTGTGGGTGAGACATGTCGCAAGTGTTGGCCAGAATGTGAGATGTACAGTAAAAAAAAAAGGGTGCAAGGACAGCCAGGGACACCCAGAGGCATCCTCATCTGTCCGCCACTATATGCACCTGCAAACAGCTCCAGGAAGAAACAGCTGTCACTTCCCTTGAGCGCCTCTAATTTCTGGCTACTCTAACAAGAAGGGAATTCTGGAAAGCGCAGTTTCTAGTGTGGTCAAGACTGGCGTGAAGAACACCCCTGCACAGCATTCCTACACAGCGTTCCTACATCTGAGTCCAGCTGTAGAACACCCCAAGGTCATAAAACAAAGCACTCACCAGGGAGCCAAAAAAAAAAAAAAAAAAACTGTGCTGGCTGGATTCTGAGGAAGCCATCCATATGTGGACTTCGAGAAGGGACTGGGTAGTTTTTCCTCTAAAAACTCATAACATAGCCAGAACATCCACCGCCTGGTAGCTGTGCCACACATGGCACATGTGACCCATCACATGGCATGGACAGAGTCTCCATTGAGCAGATATAGCCCACAATGCATACATGTTCTATGACTGATGATATCAACATTTCCCCCTCTCCGGAACTTCTCCAGCGAAATTCTTGCTCCTTAGCAGAGAGTTCTCAGTCAGGTCCCAGTGGCTCCAGTTACTTCACAAAGGGAGGAGGCAGAAAACAGAAATGGGAAATTCAAAATTACTTGAAAACAAAACTTCCTGTTTGTCTCCCATTTAGAATTTCCAACAACAGTTGCGGTGAGATGAGGATATTTGTTCTCTCCACCAAGATGGGTGGCAACTGGAGATCGCACGTGCTACTATGTAAAACCTCACTGCGGCTGCGCTTAAGATTTCCCAAACAAGACCTTAGTGTCCAGAGCCTGAAAGTGCTGAGGCCCGTGCTGTGGTCTGCACTCGCAGATGCCGAGGGCCTTCTTCCTTTCTCACTGATGAAAGATGAAAATGTCAGACACTGACTTTCCTATCCAGTCGGGACCTGCCTTAAAGCTCACTCCTACTCAGAATAGGAGACCTATGGAAGACTGGAGGGTAGTCGAGGAATTAGTGTGTATGCAATGTTTCCCACTGCTGTTGGATACAATGTGACCAACTCTCTCACTAGGGAAGAGTTAACTGAGTAACTAGCAGGCAATGTTTCCCCCTGCTCTTGACTATGGATACAATATAACAAGCTCTCTCAAGTTCCTGCATCTGTGGTTTCTCCAGTGATGAACTGGTACCAGAAACTGTGAGTGGAAATAAAACTCTTACTCCACAAGTTGATTTTTATTGGACATGTCATCATAGCAACAGAAACGAAACTAAACCTGTCAAGAGGGAAGAGGTTTGAAAAGCAGATTTTCCTGTCAAGAAGAAACCAATGCCCAGAGGAGAGCAGTGTCAAGTCTGTCAGAATCCTAGGAATGGCATCTTCTATGTCTGTCCTAGCTATATTTTTTACATGGAGGTCATCTTCAGTTAGCACAGCAGGGTTGATACCAGTCTGTAGATAATGCTCCTGGTGATTCATTTAAACTCAAACAGCATTCTTCCCCGGCCTCTGTGTCAGTTCTTACCTGCAGACTCCTGCCTAGAGTTCCTGCCTGACATCCCTCAGTGACGACCATGACCTGGTGGCTATAAGGTGAGGGAAAACTTCTCCCCCTTACCTTGGTTCTGCTCAGTGTTTATCCCAACAGCAGAAAAGGTGAGTTAAAATATGGGACAATGGGGTTGAAAGTCATTAAGAAACTTCCTGGAGGCCAAAGCACCATCAATGACTGTTCCAGAGGCGTCCCTGTGGGCTGAGACCTCAGGGCAACTGATCATTCTAGGGGTGATGAGCTCCCTTTGGCTTAATGGAGTCTGAGTATTTCTAGTGCTATTGTGTAAATGTAGCCTCCAAAGGTTTCCCAAGTGTCTTAGCTAGGCTTTCTATTGCTATAACAAAGTGCCTTAACCAAACAGCAGGTGGTGTGGGGGGCGGTATTTGGCTCACACTACAGCATTGCTGTTCATCACTGAAGGAAGTGAGGACAGGAACTCAGACAGGGCAGGATCTCAGAGGCAAGACCTGATACAGAGGCCTTGGTGCTACTTACTGGCTTGCTTTCCATGGCCTGCTCTGTCTACCTTCTTACAGAACCCAGGACCAGCAGCCCAAGGATGGCACCACTCACCATGGGCTTGGCCCTCTGCATTGATCGTTACAGCTGTGTCTTGAGGAGGCATTTCCTCAGCTGAGGCTCCTTCTTCTGACACATCAAGTTGACACACAAAACGCACAAAGCCCCAAAGTTCTGCAGTTCATACAACACAGAATATTCCTTTGTAAATGAGAAAGACCATCTCAAAGGATGTGACATAACAGATAACCTAAAAAAGGGAGTTGGAGAAGATGAAAATATTCTGAAAGTGTGGTTGGTTGTTGGAGGATGAGGGCCTGCTTGTTCGTCCCAGCCGCCTGGCTAGCTTATACCTGAAATAACCATACAGAAACTGTATCAATTAAAACACTGCCTGGCCCATTAGCTCTAACTTCTTATTGTCTATTTCCTACATCTCAGTTTAACCCATCTCTATTAATCTCTGTATCGCCACGTGGCAGTGGCTTACCGGGAAAGATTGTAACCAGTGTCCGTCTCAGGTGGAGGATCCATGACTTCTCCCTGACTTTGCTTTCTTCCTCCCAGAATTCAGTTCTGTCTTCTCCGCCTATCTAAGTTCTGCTCTATCAGGCCAAGACAGTTTCTTTATTCATTAACCAATACAAGCAACACATAGAAAGAAGGACCTTCTATACCAGTTGGTCATCCAAATAAAATCATTTATTCGGTACAAAAGTCTACATATTTATAGTAGGCTTGTTCATATTGTAACATAATTGATGTCAAAAGTTGAAAAAAAGGAAGATGTCCTTCATTAGGTGAGTGGATAAAAAAGGTGTGATACATCAATACAATGGAACATTATCCAGTGGTAAAAAGAAGTGGGCTACTGAGTCATACAAAAATATGAGGGAGGAATAAGGTAAACTCCTAAATGGAAGGAGCCATTCTGGAGAGGCCGAATAAGGTGTGGTTCTGCCATATGATAATCAGGAAAGACAAAAAAAGGCAGAAAAAATGTTAGTGGTTGCCAAGGATTAGAGGCACACAGATGTGTGCACACATGCGTGCACATGCACACACATATACACAGAGGGGGGGATAAGAAGAGAGAGGGAAATGGGAGAGACAGATAGAGATGGACAGAATGGAAGGAGTAAACCAGTAAAGCATGGCTGACTTTGAGAACAATGAACTACTAGGTACCTGAATGTGGGTGGCACCATCTCTTGGGCTAGACTCCAGGACTGAACAAAAGGGAGAAAATGAGCTAAGCACCAGCACTCATTTCTCTGTGTTCTGACTGGAAGAAACACCTCCCCCATAATGGACTGTACCACAAACTGTGAACCAAAATAACCCCTTCCTTCCTTAAGTTGCCTTCCTCACAGTTCACAAGAAGAAATTAATAAAGTATATCTGTCAAAACCTGTACCTCACAGTGACTGTTCAGGTAGCAGATGCACTGCAGCTGATGCTGCATCCCTGTCGCACTGTCATACGCACCACCCAAACACCAGGGGTTGAGAATGTGGGCTGTTATGGACACCTGGACCAGAGAGGTAACTGCCATAGGTGAAAGACCCTCAAGGTGGAGGTCTTCAATGGAGTGCCCCCGGACTCAATAACCAGGCTGTCAGCTGCAACAACAAGAGGTTTACTTCTCGATTGGGTGCAACAGCCCTTGGGAGACTGAGCACCCCGAGCATCCCAGCAAACAAGTTTTTAAAGGCAAAAACCACAAGTTTAACATCAATTATCATATAACATCCAGGATTGGTCTAGACTATTGAACCAGGGTTACAACAAGGGCAAAATTAACATAGTCCCACCTACACATGTTTTTCTTAACTGAGTGCTCCAGCTGCAACCTGTTTTGGCAACTAGTTGGTTTCCTAGTGGGTGGGAGGTAGGGGAACTGACTAGGGTTCAAGTAACAAGTTTGTTTATCTCAGTGCCTTCCTATATGGGTGTTCTTAATTTTTAGGGTTGGGGTCTTTCAATATGATAAAACAGGTTGTGAAAGCCATTCCAAGTGACAAAGGAAGGGACAGAAACAGCTGGTTCTCTGTTAAGACAGAGCTCTCCAAATATAAGTATACTTTGTTTCTTCCATCTGTACTTATATTCCAGTCATTTCAGGTGTGTAAACCTATAAGTATCCTAAAAAAATATCAGTTTTTGTTAGTTTTGTGTTTGTTTGTTTGAGGTAGGGTCTCAGTATGAGCCCAGCTGGATGAGAACTCACTAGTAGATCAGGCTGACCTCAAACTCAGAGCCTCCTGAGTACTGGGATTAAAATTGTATGCTACCATGTCCAGTCCAACACACAATAATGGGGACTGGTTTTTATTACATTTTAGAATTTGTTTATCTTGGGGGCAGTGTACATGTCACAGAATGAGTGGAAAGATCAGAGGAGAGCTTGTAGAAGTCGGTTCTCTCCTTCTACCGTATAGGTGGGTTTTGGGGACCAAACTCGGATCACAAAGCTTAACAGCAAGTACTTTAACCTGCTCAGCAGGTTTCTGCTGGCTAGTATTATATCAACTTACACAAGCTAGAGTCATTGAGAAGGCGCCTCAGCTGAGAAAATGTTTCCATAAAATCAGGTATAGTCAAGCCTGTGGTGCATTTTCTTGATCGATGGTTGATGTGTGAGAGCCCACTTCAATGTGGGCAGTGCCCCTCCAGGGTAGGTGGTTGTGGGTACTATAAGAAAGCAAGCTGATGCTTCAGTCTGGCAGTTCTCAGAAAACTGAGAATCAATCAAGACCCAGCAATACCACTCTTGGGCATATACCCAAAGTATGCTCACTTATACCACAAGGACATTTGCTCAACTATGTTCATAGCAGCATTATTCATAATAACCAGAACCTGGAAACAACCTAGATGCCCCTCACACAAGAACTGATAAAGAAAATGTGGTATATCTACACAATGGAGTATTTTACTCACTGGTAACAAAAACCAATGAGATCTTGAAATTAGCAGGCAAATGGATGGAACTAGAAAAATCATCCTGATTGAGGTAATCCAGACCCAGGAAGACAAACACAGTATGTACTCACTTATACGTAGATATTCGATGTAAAGGAAAAGATAGCCTAGCTATAGTCCACAACCTCTGAGAAGCTAGGTAACAAGGAGAACCCTAAGAGAGATATGCTTGGATGTCCCTGAGAAGTGAAAATAGATAAGATATCATGAGTTAATTTGGAGGGAAAGGAGTGAAGGGGAGGGAGAGGAGAACATGAGGGAACAGGATGGTTGAGTTGGAGGAGGGACAGAGAGGGAGAGCAAGGAAAGAGATACCTTGATAGAGGGAGCCATTATAGGGTCAGGGAGAAACCTGGTACTAGAGAAACTCCCAGGAATCCATAAGGATGAGCCCAGCTAAGACTCCTAGCAAAGTGGAGAGGGTACCTGAACTGGCCTTCCCCTACAGTCAGATTGATAACCACCCTAATTGTTATCATAGAACTGTAGGACCCAGCCATAACAAGCCCAATAGAGGCCTGAGTCCCCGTAGTTTACCCTGGTTCCAAGAAAGACCACAAACTGAGACTACACAGGCACCTCCCAGGAACAGACCATCCAAAGGAAATTTCTAATGTTCCAACCATTGTAGGTAGGATCACGTGCCAGCACACACCCATCGCTTTTCACCAGGACACCCCCAGACAAATGTCAGCCAATCAGGGGTCCTGAACTTTAGAAATCCCTCACCCCACCTTTGCTACTACAAAACCCAACCCCAAGTGAGCTTGAGGCTCTCTGACCACTCCACTGGTGGACACGTGGAGAGTCTGAGTTTGCAAACTTGTGTAAGAATAAAGGGTCTTTGCTTTTACATGAAGAACTTGGTCTCCTACTTGGTTTTGAGGGGACTTTGTAATCTAGGCATAACATTTAGAGGCTCTCCGGGATCCCCCAAGCTGACCAGGACCACCGCCCTGTAAAGCCTTCAACCAGCCGGTAAGTTTTCTGTGTTTTCCATGTGTTAGCTTTATTTTGTGTCTTTCTGTTTTGGATATTCTTCTGTAAATGGGCCCAAAATCTGTAAGAGCCTGTAGACAATCTTACATGGATGCGTGTAAAGATCACAGGCGGGGTACCTGGGGAGACGTCCCCAGGGCCCTTCTGTATTTGGGTCCCAGGACTCTTCTGCATGAGAGTGGATCTCTCTGGTCTCTGTAGATAGACATACTGGGTGCTCCCGGTGTCTCAGTTCTATAGACAGAATGGCAGGTCACACCACAAAACAACTTGAGGCTGTCGTCTTCAGTTTGGTTTTGCCTCCAGGAGCCAGAAGAACTCTGTATTTTGTTGGATGTTGTTTTGTTTTTGTCTTTTGTGCGTCTTCTTTCTAACACCGAGATCGATGTGATAGGACAGACTCAAATCTTCTTCGACTTTGATATTGGATCACTTCCAGGACTGTAGGGATAGGACCATAAGCATAGGTGTATATTTTCCTAAAAGGAATGAGACAAATAACCTCTATCTGCCTTAAACACTTCATTGAAATGAGTCAGCCTTGGCCTGTAGTGTGGGGGCAGGGATAACACAGGCAAATTTGCCATGCAAGTAGGAGGCTGCAGGGTAGCATGCTTGTATGGATGAGTGGTGGGGCTATACAGCCTTGTAGTTACAATGTAGCAAGGTTGCCAGCCACAGTCATAAGGGCAGATGTCACAAGTAAGACAAACAAAAGACCAAAGGCACACAAACAAATGTTCGTCTCCACCGAGACAGACAAAACCATTCCAGAAATACAGATAGCCAAGAGTTCCTCCAATCCAGGAGAACTTCTGTATTCTCACCATAACCCAGACAGGAATCTCCCAAGCATCCCTGGGTCCCTTCTCACCTCCTGGGATGTCTCCCAGGGTGGCAGTCAGTGATCTAGCACATCTCCCTCTATCTTCTCCCAAGATGTGAGCAACTGCAAAACCGAAAGTATAGAACCTGAACACATCCGGCACGGAAACACAAAGACACAGACATGGCTGTAAACCTGAAAGTACAGAACCTGAACTCAGCCAGCACGGAAACACAGAGACACAGATAAGGCTGTAAACCCGAAAGTACAGAACCTGAATTCAGCCGGCACAAGGAAACACAAAGACACAGACACACAGACGATGTCTCACTTCCAAGTGGGTCTTCGGAGATGAGGGTGGTCACCAATCCCAGACGAGCCCCCAAATGAAAGACCTCCAGATTGGAAAGACTCTCACTCAAGTCTCGGGATAACACAACCCCCCAGGAACTCATGAGAGACTGTCCTTGCTGCAATCACACTAGGTTTATTGACAGGACAGGAACCAGTGCACTGGGACTGAGACTCATATCCCATGCAGGGGAGGAGTTTGACCTCAAGTAGCTGGGAGAATAAATATTTAAGGGAAGAAACCACAACCCAGCAATCCAAAGGGGGTGGGGAGGGCGTCATTGGAAAATACCGAAAAATACCAGTGATCATTGAAAATTCTGAAAATGCCAGTGATGATCACAAGGGGGTAACTCTCTGTTTTTCAAGATTATTCTCAAGATTATAATCTAACTTTATCTTCAGCTAGTTCCTGAAACAGAGTCACTGAACCAGCTAACCTAGATTTCTGATTCCTCTCTCCCTGCTTAGATTTTTGGCTCTATTTCTTCTGCTGGGGGGGGCGGTCTGGATTTATCTAGGTCTTTCAGTTCAAGCATTAAAAATATTAACTAATGTCTTAAAAAATGTATCTCCTTGCTCAAGATCTATTCAGGCTTAAAAATGTATGTTTAGCCTCCTTGTCTTTGTTAACTGTTGGGTCCAGGGAGGTCACACAAAGATGGGGACAGATCACCAAAGTCTAATAAACCAGAAGCAAACATTATTCCAGAAATCAGAATTCAGGAAAAAATTAAAAATAAAATAAAAAAATCTCCATGGGATACAAAAAGCTTATCAGCTAGCTGAGCCAGAGATAGATTTTGTAAGGCTGTAGCAAAGGCCAGTTTCTGAACCCACCTTTTTATAGTAGGGCCACCAAGCATTAGATCTGAACAATGGAATTTTTACAATCTTGAGGTAAAACTCAGATACAGATTGTCTTACTTTACAATCTTCATTAACACAGTTTTTAGTTAAACTAGTGTTTGTACTTAATCTACTGTCTTCCTTGGCACTTCCAGGTAGTGTTTACTGAAGCCCTGTGCTCTCTCCCCTTTGATGCTGCCAGTTTCACATAGCAGGGATAATGTGTAACCCAGAGGCCATATATCCGTCTCCTAAAACTTAGTCCATATCTGTGTTAATCAAGGATGGCCAGAGGTGTTAGGCTCTTACTTTACAAAGAGATGCTTCGGCCTGTAAATAGAGCTATGGGTTGTGAAGCGGAGTAACCCACTGTTAATAGTTAATTCTCAAGCTGCTGAGAAAGCTGATGATAGTCTGTTCTCATTCTCCTAGGTTTACAATTTTATATTTCTTTATTTCTACATTTTTTTTTTTGGTTTTTCAAGACAGGGTTTCTCTGTGGCTTTGGAGCCTGCACTGGAACTAGCTCTTGTAGACCAGGCTGGTCTACATTCTTATTTTTGAAATGTACATTTTTATATTTTTATTCTTGGAGCCTTTACTAACTTTGTTGGGTTTAAGCTATTTGGATAAACTGAGTCACAAAGTTTTTGTATTGATACTAAGAGAAACTTCAGTTGAAACATTGTTGTTTTCTAAGGCTCAAATTTAACAGAGATAAAACTACAAAGTCATTTTTCCAAGGTCAGGCATTCAGATAAAGCTCCCACTCCCTCTTGGAAAAAGTTCTTACTCCCTAAAAAGGGTATCACCCTCCTTATCTCTGGCAAAAGGGAACTTGTGGCTTTCCCTAACAGGTGACTGTGGTGCCTTAGAACTTGTCAAGAGCAATGCAAGCCCCTAGGCTTCCTCCTGTTCCCATTTGCCCTGGGATCTTTTCATTGCCTTCACAGGAGACAGCATTAACAGCTGGGTACAAGCCCATTCAGTTTTTACCTTTGGAATGACTCTTTATTAGCTTCAATTCAAAATCATTATTTTTTTTAAGGCTAAACCTGACAGAAAGTAAAGTTTTAGTCTTATGAAAGCTGCTACCTTATTATAGACTGTTATGAAATACAAGCTAGTCATCCTTAAAGTACTGATATAATTAATTACTGGAATGAGCCTTATTTAGTTCCCTATATATGTTTTCAAAGTCAAACTGTTATCATCTAATCACCCTGGGTCCTAAAGGCAGCTGCATGGGGGTGTGACCCACGTGTGCGCATGTGCGGCTGTCTCCACCCCTGCTCATGTGCGAGGAATGGGTGGCTTGCCATTTTCGTCATCAGCGTCTGACATACCTACGCAACCCACCCTGATGCACATGTGCAAGGGGACCTTTAAAAGGCAGAGGTGCCATCTTCCACTCTCTCTTTCCTTCCCTTCACTCTCATGTTTCCACGTATCCAGTCACGCCCCTCTAATAAACTCCACATGGGTTCGATTGTGTGTGTCTCTCTCTGTACTTTAAACAAGTAACTAGAAACAAAGTTTGTCTAATCAGATATACCTAAGCAGCCCTCATACTTCAGAGAGCTGAAGAATATATCATTTAAAATAATGATTAAAAGGCTTATATTAGACAAAGACTCCAAGAGCCTAGCAGTGACCCACAGTCTCTGAAGAAGATTATGAGACACCATGATGTCTCCTCCTGGATTACAAAGACACTGACCACTGGGCGAGGTGCCCCAGTGCAACACCTGCTGCCAGGACCTGGTCCAGACTGTGGACAAACAGCAGGACATTGGAAAATTGATTGTATCACTTTTGCCTAGACAAAATAAGGTCATTCCCTCTTCCACAGGAAAAAAAAATCTCTTTATGGGCCTGGCTAAGACTGTAAGACTGCCTCCAATGCTGTGGAGACCTAGGTATGGAGAACTATATATGGACACTGGTCCCTGTCATTTTTAATAGATTCAGAAGCTCCTTGGCCTGTAATCAGGTATAATTTATTTATCCTTCTGGGATTTCTGATAATATGGATGGCTAGGTCAGCTATAATGTTGTCAGGTTAGCAGCAGGTATCCAGATCCTTCCACAAAACTATAAAGCTATAGCCAGCTTGTCAGCTCATTTTATTTATATATATATAATATACATATACATACATATATATATATATCAAGCCTTGCTTTTTTTTTTAAGCTACTGGGTCTCTTGATTAAAAAAATGTTTTAAGATATATAAATGTTTTAAGATATATAAAGGTCTGAGGATATAAAACTCAAAAGCATTATGGGTCTGAATGATTTAAGATGTCAATATAGGTTAAGATATGGAAAATGTTTCTGATTTCTTGCCCTTTCTATGGTATAATTCTGATAAGCTGATAGAGCCATCACTACTTACTGTTTGGATCACAAGCTCAAGATTTTAGATTTATTCTGGTTGCTATCTAAATATGAACTTAAAGGTGTTTCTCATCAGTCCAAAGACATCTTTGTGTATCCTGAACAGCAGAAAAATATACATGTTTCTAACCAAAATCTGTAGTTTTTGTTAGGACTCAATGGTATGAGTCTATTCCTGCTGTTTACAGATACCCGTTATCTGCTTTTATCTATGATATGATATGATTTCAATATGGGCCTGCAAGTTTCAAATTTTCCTCAAGTTTCAAATTTTCCTTTCAGCACATAAATTTTAACTTCTGTTTCCAGTTTAAATTTATCTCACTAGGCTTCCACTTGGCTGGCAGATGCATCTAAGCATCAGTTGCTGACTACAATCTGCTCCGAATGACTACGAGCCCTGGACTTGTTGAAAAGTGATGAGCACCAATCCAGCTCATGTGAGTGCTCCCTGTCTCTTCAACAGAGTCTGTGAACCAGAGGCTTCTGATGAGTGCCCCATTGCCTGAATTCCCTCCTTACCTTTGTCTAGCCTTCAGCCTTCTTGGGCCCTGATAACAACACCTCAGTGTCAGCTTGAAGAAGTTGCAAAAAGGAACACATTGTCCCATGCTCCCTGCCCAGAATAGGTAGAAATGCTGAGACAAAGGGGAAGTCCCTGGCATGGTGGACAAATATGGCTATTTATAATGCCCATTGACATACCCAAAAAGAGCAGGCCCAGAGTTGCCAATTAATAGATTTATTAACTAAAATGATTCTACAATAAAAAGATACCTTGGTTCTTTATGCAGAATCACAAAACAAAAAAAGACATTCAGGATTATAATTACAATTTGGATGTACTCAAAGATTGGAGCTAGAGGGCCTGAAAGAATGGCCACTGCCCTGGTAAAATGTGTTAGCTAATGGTTCTTAGGTCCCACTTATATCTCCTTAAACCCATGGGTAAGCAGGACCCATGATTGAGTTCTGTCATTGGTACTTGTGAAGGGGGAAATGTAGGACCCAGCCATGACAAGCCCAATAGAGGCCTGAGTCCCCGTAGTTTACCCTGGTTCCAAGAAAGACCACAAACTGAGACTACACAGGCACCTCCCAGGAACAGACCATCCAAAGGAAATTTCTAATGTTCCAACCATTGTAGGTAGGATCACGTGCCAGCACACACCCATCGCTTTTCACCAGGACACCCCTAGACAAATGTCAGCCAATCAGGGGTCCCGAACTTTAGAAATGCCTCACCCCACCTTTGCTACTACAAAAACCCAACCCCAAGTGAGCTTGAGGCTCTCTGACCACTCCAGTGGTGGACACGTGGAGAGTCTGAGTTTGCAAACTTGTGTAAGAATAAAGGGTCTTTGTTTTTACATACAGGACTCGGTCCCCTAGTTGGTTTTGGGGGGACTCTGTGATCTGGGCTTAACAGAACCTTCACCCAGTAACTGATAAAAGCAGGTGCAGAGATCCACAGCTAAGCACTGGATCGAGTTCTCAGAGTCCAGTCGAAGAGAGAGAGGAGGGATTATTTGAGCAAAAGGGTCAAGATCAAGATGGGGAAACTCAGGATTTTATTCCCAGTGCATGAACTGCTTTTTGGAGCCCATTTCTTATGGTGTGATTCCTTGCTTAACCTCAATATGGCTGGGTCGGGGGGGGGGGCACACTTGGTCCTGCCTCAACCTGATATGCCAGACTTTGTTGACTCCCCATGGGATGCCTTACCCTCTCTGAGGAGTGAATGGGGGGTTGGGAGGGGATGAGGGTGAAACATAAGGGGTTATGTAAAATGAAATAACACTTTTAAATTTAAAAAATAGGCTGAACAAGCCATGAGAAGCAAATCAGCAATTATAACTCCTCCATGGCCTCCACATCAGTTTGTCCCTCTAGGTTCCTGCCAAGTTTGAGCTCCTGCCTTGGCTTCCCTCAATGGATAATGATTCAAGATACATAAGCCAAATAAATTCTTTCCTCCCCAAGTTGCTTTGGTCATTGCATTTCATCACAGCAATAATAACCATAACCAGGTCAATGTTTTTATTTTATTTTTTTATTTTTATGGTGCGGGACAATTCTGTCAATCATGTTTTAAATAAATGCTGATTGGCCAGGCAGGAAGTATAGGCGGGAAAACCAGACAGGAAGTAGAGGTGGAGCAAGGAGAACAGGAGAAATTGGGAAGCAGGAAGCTTCCCTGCCATTCTTGCACAGATCTCCAACAAGGCAATGTGTAGCAGCCCAGCTGAGAGAAGGTACTGGCTATGTGGCTGACAATGGGTTAATATAAGTTATGGGAGCTGGTAGGAAGACTGAGCTAATGGGCCAATCAGTGTATAACCTAATGTAGACTCTCTGTGTGATTTTCTTTGGGGCTTGCCGGCTGTGGGGTACTGGGCGGGACAGAAACCCCCACGAGCCAGCCCTCATGTTACATTTTTATCTTTGTTTTTGGTTTTTCAAGACAGGGTTTCTCTGTGGCTTTGGAGTCTGTCCTGGAACTAGCTCTAGTAGACCAGTCTGGTCTCAAACTCACAAAGATCCGCTGCCTCTGCCTCCTGAGTGCTGGGATTAAAGGCGTGCGCCACCACCGCCCAGCAGGTCAATGCTTTTAAAACAAAAAATTCTAAGATCTCTCTGTAGATAGTGTCCCCATGAGTTTAGTTAAAGACTTCTTTAGACAGCACAGAAAGGCAATGACCTTGACATAGACCATCCCGTTATTGGTGGGGAAGATGTCTTGAGTATAAAGAAAAGATGAACCTAGAGAATGTGTTCTAGGTTCCTCAGCAGAGGTCTTTGGGGCTTCGAGAGGTTGATCGCTCAAGCTGTAAATGGGTGACAGGGGTTGTGTGTGTCATACCGAACACAGGGCACAGCCCTTGAGACCACCAACTATCAGTCTGTGCAAGCTAATACAAACTTCTGAGCTTCAGTTCCCAATTGGTAAAATTGGGGGGGGCTGATATTTCCAGGCCCAAACTTTCAAATTTCTACAGTTTTTTTAAGACAAGGGCAGACCTAGCTGACAGAGGCCACAAAATGAGGTCCTGGGCAAAGCTGCTCGGGTACAAGGAGAAAAGGACCCACTGAGGGCCAGAGTTCTGTTAAACCGGTGCTTTTCCCAGACACTTCTCTGCTGCTTAAGCATCCTCACTGTTGCAGATGAGAGGCAGGAAATTCCAAGAAATGGGATTTTCTTCCACCAACCTGTAAGGTGGCAAGAGCAGGGTTTCAATGCATGTCTGTCTCATTCTTTCTTTCTTTCCTTCTCAAGTTCTCAATATGTATCCCATCTGGCCTCTGTCTATGCAGCGGAAGAGGACCCTGAATTTCTGATTCTCCTGCCTGCACCTCCAAAGTTATGGGGTTACAAACAAGAACCAACATGTCTGGTTTTATGCACTTCTAGGGATTGAACCCAGGACTTCCTGCACGTTAGGCAAGTACTCTACCAGCTGAGCTATAGCCCCAGCCCTTTGCCCATGGTATTATTAGGAGGCTCCAGCTTGTTTTCCAGCTGGAACATAGGGTGGTATGGAAATGCTGGAAACAACAACGTGAGGCCGCTCCTTAGAGAGATCTCTCTACAAGAGAACAGCATGATGATCCTGCCAGTGAGTGAGAGAAATCCCAGAGAGGGATATAAGCATCCCACAGTACACACAGTGACAGTGGCTCCTAATGAGAAGGTCCCAGAGAAGGATGCATTCTGTTCTGAGAGCAGTGAGTTCTGCAAGCCTCTTACTAGGCTTTCCTGATGATCCAGTGGCCCCAGACTTTAGAGGATGGAAAGACCCTATTCTGTCTTCATTCCTCTGTTACTGTCCTAAAATGCCATCAAAGAGCAACTTGGTGTGGAAAATGTTTATTTTAGCTTATGAGTTCTAGTCTGTTCTGAAGAAAGTCAAGACAGGAGCTCAAGGTGGGAACCCAAAAGCTGGAACTGGAGCAGAGATGGTGGAGGAGTGCTGCTTACAAGCTTGCCCTCTGTAGCTTGTTCATCTTCCTATACCAATGCAAGATCACCTGAGGGACAGCACAGCTCACCATGGGGTAGGCCCTCCCACGCCAACCCTTAATCAAGAAAATGCCCACCCAGATTTGCCCACAGGCCAGTCTGATGAAGGCAATTTCCTAGCTGATGATCCCTCTCCCCAAGTGACCTTAGTTTGTGTCAAGTCAACAGAAGCCAACCAATGTGGGCCAGTTTGTAGGAACTGTATCTCCCGATGAGGCACAGCTTGGATGCCTCCATGGTTTGTACCTTAGTCTCCGGAGTCTGTTCACAGGGTAACATAGCGCTGGGCAAAACTATGAAGCACCTTCCAGAGGGAGCCAGAACATGTTGCCAGAAAAACTATGTGCACCCAGGGAGCTAAAGGTGAGCAGTGACTCTAAGGACATTAGCTTGGTAGTCTGAAGGGTTTGGGAGCCGGTATTGACCGGTCCTCCTAGCAAGCAGAGACATATCGTATCTGATTTGATACACTCGCTTGTGAAAGAGCTACCTTCCCACTCTCTGACCTAAGATACTACTAGGCAAGTCAGAAAAGATAGGTGATGGTTCAGGATTGTCTGGTAAGATGTGAGAAGGAGAAAAGAAGCAGTGTGTGCGAGTGTGTGCATGCACGCGTGGGCTGCAGCCGAGCTTTCGAATGGAAAGTAACCAGGAAATTTTCCATGTTGGCATTCCTTTCTTCCTTCTCCCATGTTCCTTTCTGGGTCTTCGACTATGTCTCCTCAAAGCCTCACTAACATGTCCCTCAAAAGATCTTTAGTGATGTTTCGACCCTACATTGATAGTCTGTTTCCCAAGAGCACTGGGCAACTTGAATCTGAGTCACCGGCCATACACTTTATTACACGCCTCGGGTTACAAGCATGTGAGCTCAGTTCCTGACACACACTCAATAGGTTTCTGTTGCTCAAGGGCAGGTGGCAATAAAACTCCCCTTGCAGTTAGTACCTGAAGCTGTGTTTCGCCTTCAAGACAAGCTTTGACTCATTGCTTGAACTCCTGCCCAGAACCTGCTCCCCTAGATGGAGGCAACTCCCATCAGGACCAAGATAGCATCTGGCTCTGACAGAGCATCAATGGAGTAGCCACATAGGTGCTTGACCCAAGCATTTAAAGGGATATGAAGATGCTACTAACCTAGAAATGGGTCACTGCTTTCTCAAACACACAGTTGTCCATGCACATATGTGTACACTTGCACACAAACATGTGTGATTTATAAAATACAAATCCATTTCAAGTCACTGCTGACTTTAATTTCTTTCTGTAATTTTTTCTATTTATTCTTTGTGTGTGTGTTGTAGGGGCAAGCAACACACGTGTGTGGAGATCAGGGGACAACTTTCGAGAATCTATTCTCTGCTTCCACCATGAGTTCCAGGGGTAAAATTAAGACTTGTATAGCAAGCACCCTATACACACACAGCCACACACACACGCCCCACATACACACATCACACACATGCACACATGTGAAGGTCAGAGATTAACATCTGCTGTCTTCCTCATTCTTGTCCTGGCTAGTTTTGTTTCAATTTGGCACAAGCTAGACTCATTTGGGAAGATGAACCTCAACCAAGACAATGCCTCCATCAGATTGGCCTGCAGGCAGATCTGTAGGACATTCTTTAATTACAGATTGAGTGGTCAGACCAAGCCCATTGTAGAGGGTGCCAGGCCCTAGGCAGGTGGTCCTGGATGTGTAAGAAAGCAGACTAAGCAAACCCTGAGGCGCAAGCCAGCAAACAGCACTCTTCCATGGCTTCTTTCTCAGAGACCCTGCCTTGTTTGAGTCTCTGCCCTGATTTCCCCAGGAAAGTGTAATTGACGTAAATCCCTTCCCCCCAGAGTTGTCCTTGGTCCTGGTGTTTTATCATTGCAATAGAAAACCTAAGAAAATTCTTCACCTTCCTTTCTGAGACAGTGCCTTTTGATGAACCTGGGGCTCACTGATCCTACTAGGCCAGCTGGCCAGCAAGCCCTAGGGACTGTTCTGTCTCTGCTCCCCAGATTTTCAGTAGGCACTGGAGATCTGACTTAGCTCCTCACTTGTGTGGGGCAAGCATTTTGCTCAGTGAACCACTTCCCCAGGCCCACAGAAAACTGTGACACTGAGAAACCATTTCATCCAATCAAATTAAAAAAAAAAAAAAAAAAGACGGACCCTTTGGACCATAATCCGAATGCTGGTCTCCTCTCAGCTCATTTAGTCAGAGGGCTTGCTGATCCCCACACCCAGAGTCCAGCTCCCTGTTTACAGACACTTACCTAGTCTGCCCAAATGTTTCTGAATTCATCAAAGCTTAGTGCTTGGGTCAAAGTTTAAATGCTGATGCAACTACCACCCTCGGCCAATTTGTCAGAAGCTGTACCCACACTGACTGAAAACATGATTTAATGGGTTCTTTTTTGGCTGATAGACAACAGAAAGACCCAGCTCCAACCATCCTTCCTGGGTGCAAATTATCCAGAATTCTCCCTAGACATGGCTGGTAATTGGGGAAAAATCATCAAATGTCATAGCATTAATAGACACCCCAAAACGCCTTTCTCTCCTTGACCCAATTTGCTACTTTTAGTTCTACAAATAATCTGCTGTGTAGATGCAGCTCACCAAAGTAAATAGTGCCATCATAACTTCTTATGTTTCTATATATTTCAGAAACCAAGCAGTAGCTACTGGTCAAGTAAAACCTGTGAAAATTCTAATGAACGTATGTAATCTATTTTGATAATATAATATTGTCAGGGAAGAAATGAAATAAGTCTCACATAAAGTCACGATAACTGTTCTCCAAAGAGCCTGAGGACTGGCGCTAGGCTGGCAGGGAGCTTCAGCTTTCTCTGTAAAGTACCCACCAAGAAACAATGGAAGGGAAAAAAAACTTAAGTGGAAATGAAGGAGTCTGTGCCAGGCCCCCAGTTGGCCCTAGCCCCAAGACTGGACTAATGTTCATAAATCGTGTTGGACCATCATCTGGCTGTGCTTCTCCGATCCTGCACTAGGCAGACACTGTTCTCATCTTGTCAGATGTTATTGTCATCTGTTATTTAGCAGAGGACTCTAAGTCTTGTCGGTTGTGTAAGACACCCCAGGTAAAGAGCTACTACCTGACAAACTTGGAGTTAAACCAAGATTTTCCAAAGGTCAAAAGTCTGTGTGTTTTCCGCTAGTCAACATTGCCTTTTCAGACAAGGCATTATTCTGTTGCCTAGCAGCCCTTCCTTCAGTCAGGGTAGAATGGGACAGATTCAGCTATGGCCTCAGGTAAGAAAGTGGGGAGTTGTTTAGAAGTCTTAAAGTGATGTCACCAACTAGTCAACCTGCGCCATTAGACAAGAGAGCTGAGTTTGTAGATCCGTATTGCTCAGCCACATCCACAACACAAGACTAATGCATCCGTGTGTGTTCCACCTACTCAGAGGATGACCTTATTAGAACGTGTCATGAGGAGCAGGAAAGATGAGTCAGGAGCTAAAGGGTACCAACTGCCAAGCCCAACCTCCCAACTTAGAGCCCCAGAATGTACATGATGTGGGGAGAGAGCCAACTCTTGCATGTTGTCCTCTGATCTTCATGCACATGACATTGCACATGTGAACACACATAAATAATACAAACAAATTACATTTTTAATATGCCATGAAAACTGGATATGGTGGCATATGTCTATAATCACAGTACTTCGAAGGCAGAAGATCAGGAGTTCAAAGTTAGCCTTGGGTGCATAGTAATTTTGAAACCAGTCTGGGCTACATGAGATTCTGTCTCAGGGGAAAAAAAATGTGTCCCTGGGCTGAGGAGATGCTTAATGAATAAAGAACTCACTGCTCATGAGAACCCATACAAAAGTCAGGCCGGCATGGCAGCAGCCTGTAATCCCAGGACTTGGGAGGCAGGGATATGGGATCAAGGGCAAGCCTGTTAGCAAAAATGGCCAAGATTGGCAAGCTCCCAGGTTCAGGAGAGGTTCTGCCTCAGTAACTAAAGCGGGAAATAAAGTGACTTGACATCAAATTTGGGCCTCAACACACAGATAAATGCGAGTGTATACACACACACACACACACACACAAACACGCACGTGTCTATATACATGTAAATGTACATACAAATGTGCACATCAGAAACACCAAAAAACTAGGCCAAGTGTCTAGATATGGAGCTCCAGCAGGTTCTCCAAGTACAAATGCAGTCATTGCACCTGCTGCTCTTGAGGTCTCCAGATGGAAACTAAGTCAGCCGAAGACTCCAGGGGATGGCATGATGCAAGAAAAGCAGTTTACCTATTCCAGGAACTGGCTTCAGCCCTCAGCCCGCCGTGTATGGAGGTAAAGAGGCTGCAAAGCTGTGGGCTGACTGCACCTGTGCCAACAGGAAAACCAGAAATAGCACTCATCAGCAGGACGACTTCAAAGCAGTTCTCTCAACTAAATTAAGTGGGGAAGAGGCCAAGTGTGTCTATTTGTGAATCAAATAAAGAGATAAATTAATTTTGTTTTTATGCAAACATTTGTCTGGACTGAAGAATTAGAGTGCTGGCATGAACGCGCATTAAAAGAACAGACACTAGAATGTGCTCCAAAGGAATTGTATTGACGACACAGCAGTTAGAGGCATGGCTGCCTTCTCAGAGGACTTAGCAGTAGTTACGAGGGTGGTCTTGTAGTTCAAACTCTTCAAACCGAGAGCACAGAAAGCAGCTACTCTACTGGATTCAACAACAAGACGCTGTGACATGGAGCCTCTTCCTGGGTAACCCTCTCTCCTGGTGCTTTCTGGGTTGACCCTTGTACCTGCTGAACAGCTTTTCTAAGCTGCTAGCTTCCGCAGGCAGTTCTTGAGTGTAGGCCAAACAGCATCACATTCAAATGAACCCACATGATCATGAATCGTTTGCTTTGTCTGTCTCAGCTCAGAACCTGGCACCTGATTACTGAGGCAAGAAGGTTCTGGATTTGCTTCTTAAATGCCTAACCAGATGCATTTGCTTTTAAGAAGAGGGGAGGCTAGAGGGCTGGCTCAGCAGGTAAAGGCACTTGCAGTCAAGCCTAAAGACCTGAGTTCAAATCCCGAGAACCCACACAGTGGAAGGCAAGAACTGACTCCTGAACCTTGTCTTCTAACATCCACAATTACTCCATGATACACACACACACACACACACGCACGCACACACGCGTGCGCGCGCAGACAGATAGATAGCAAGTTTTAAAAACAAGACTGGAGGAAACTACTGGTAACTGCGCATGGCTACCAGTCCGTCCAGCCTTTACAAAGTACCTCGCTGACTGTGAAACACTGCCCTGCTAACACACTGCAAATCCACTACTATTGTCTTCAGCACTGTTCACAGAGGCAGAGAATAATTTACAACAGTTTGGCTTTCTTCTAATACAGGATCTCATATAATTTAGGTGGGCCTCTATGTGACCTAAGACCTTGAACTCCTTATCATCCTGCCTCCACTTTCTAAGTGCTGGAATTATGAGCAAGCCACTACATAGTGGGTTCAAAATGTTACCTTCTGGGGGACAAAGTCTGCTACAAAGAAGTTAAGAGATTGGATCAAAGTACCCAGTGAGTGGATGGCAACATTTGCAAAGAATCCTGACTTATGATTTCATGGCCCAGTTTTACTCTACAGCATGGGTTGAATATAATGCAGTGGTTGACAAACCTAGATATGAACATTCCCTAGAGAGTTTATAAAACAAAGATTGCTGGCTCTACTAGGAGTTCCAGATTCAGTGTATCTAGGGAAGGGTCCTAGAATTTTAATTTCTAACAAGTTCACACAGAACAGAGATCAGCTTCCCACTTGGAGAGCTGATGCGGGATGTATGGTCCTGAAATAGTTGGGACTAACTCATCTGACTTCAAAGACACAAGAGTTACCTAGGGTACCAGGGGAAAACATGTTCCCTTCCACACTCCAAATGTCTTCAATTTGTCTTCAAATGTAATTAAATGTGTGTGTGTGTATGTGTGTGTGTGTGTGTGTGTGTGTGTGTAAGGGGGTCCATGCCATTGGACCTTGTTAAAAGAAAGTGTGTAACCAAAGATAGAAATGGATCCTTGCATTCAATGGGAGGTAAGTGCAGGTGAGCAGGCTAGAATGTGAGGGTTGCTACCACAAGGGGAATGAGGAACACTGGGACCCAGAAGCAGTGTGGCTTTGGTCAGACAACACTGGAAATGACAGCTACACTGTAGGTTCTCTGTGAGGGACAGACATGTCCAATGCTAGGCCTGGAGGCTTCCATGGCATTGCTTAGTAAGTGTGGACAATGTATATCCTGTGGCTAAACCCTGTGCAGGGAATATGGAGATGCATAGCTGAGGAGTCACAACACACCCAAGAGAAGGCATGAAAACAGCTCTCACGAACGGCACACTGCTTAGGAGAAACACAGCACACTCATGGGCAGCTAACCTCTGTCCAGGAAAGCCTTCTTTCCGGCGTCTTTTGTTTTGATCACTGAATGGTGGGTTACTGGATGTCCTCTTACTGTGAGCATATGCAGGTGACCTCTGAATGCTGGCATCCAGGCCATATAATCAGGTCACTGAATGTGAATCTGTAGCCTGGCTTCTGCTAAGTCTTGTCTTCCAGACTACCATTTCCAGCTGCGGTCTAGACACAAATGTGTAACATCAGCATTTCCAAAACTAGATTCATTTTTAATGTATTTCTAACTATAAGCTAATGGCTTTACTATCTGACAATCCCTCCCCCAAGCTATAAATCATCAGCTCATTTTTCTTCTCACTCTTTTGGTCCTGATGTCACTAGACTCATTTTTAAAAATTTATTTGCGTTTGTATTATGCATATGTTTGAGTGGGCACATTTGTACATGAATGTATGTGCTCACAGAGGCCAGAAGGCCTCATAACTCCCTGAAGCTAGAGTTACAGGTATCTATGAGCCCCTTGAAGTGGGTGCTGAGGATCAGAATTGGGTCCTCTGGGAGACCAGTGCATGTTCTTACCTGCTGAGACATCTCTCCAAGCCCCACATACTTGTTCCTACCTCTATGAGTGTCTCTGGCCTCTTCTCTCAGAGATCACTGCTTCCCAACACTTTATTGATGTTTTTTCTTCTTCTGGCAACTACAGTGTGGACGAAAATGAATGAGAAAGGTATATCCAAAAGTAGCCAATCACAATGTCTGCCAGAGTTCCGCTGGGTTTTATTTTTATGACATTTCGTGAACTGCATGTGTGTATGTACCAGCTGCAGTGTGTATGTCAGGGCAGGGGGCAACTATGGGAGTCTGCACTCCCCTTCCACTGTGTGGGTCTCAGGGATCAAACTCAGGTTATCACGCTTGGTGGCAAGAGTCCACTGTGCCACCTCCCCAGTCCTTCAGTTAGTGTTTGAAGAACCATAGCAACAAACAAGGATGAAGCACAATCAAGTCACGATCCTGTTTGAATGTCAAGCAGAGGACATGGGGTTTTATTTGGCTGGCCACAGGGGAGTGAGAAAAAGCCTTTATAAAAGATGTGATGTAATCAGAGGTATGCATTAAGAAGATTAATTTGGCAACAGCTTATAGGAAAAGATTATTTGGAAAATAGATTAAAAGTCAGGAGATCAGTTGTGGCATATTGTAAAAGGTTATGTGATTAGTAAAGAAGACTTGAACTGAACTGACTGCTATGGAAACACAGAGCAAAAGCTGTTTTGGAGATTAAAGAAAAAGCATTTTAGTTTTGAGACAAAATCTCTCCCATATATAACCCGGGCTTACCTTGAACTTCTGATCTGCCTCTCAATTGCTGGGATCATAGCATGTGCCACCATAACTAACTTTTCACTACTGTTTAAAGGCTGGTGACAGAATAAACAGAATCAAGAGTTCCGACCTAACTCCCAAGGTTCTCAGTCCTCACGACCCAGGGCAATGGTGATGCCATTTGAAGAGGGACGGAACAGGAGAAGAGGTTTACGAAATGGGAAATTTCCAAGGTCCAATTGAGACATGTTGACTTTGGGGATGTCATGATGGCAATAGCACAGGGAGAGTCATGGGGCAGAGCAGGGCCAGAAGGAACACAGTGACTCACCCCTCTAAGAGGTGGCAATAGCTCTGGGAATAAATCGTCAAGGTGAGAAACTTACAGAATACTTCAGAGTTAGCCATGAGAAGACTAACTCTCCTAAAGGAAAAACAAGGTGTGTGTTTGGGGGGGGGGGGGTGATGGGAAGTAAACTGTCAGAAGCATGAGAGTGACGAAATAGAGCTGCCTTTGAGGGCGAGGGAATCATAGGCAAAAGCTATAAGAAAGATTGAGTGGAGCAAACCACTTTGGAATGGTGCTGGGTAAGTTATGGGCAGAGGAAGCCAAGATGTGGGAGGAGGGTAAAGCTTCAATAAACAGCAAATAACTGATCTCAGATGAATGTCATCGACTAATATGAAAACCAGGTTTATTAGCTACTTTCCCCAGAACTGTGGCAAAATGCTCAACAGAAACATATTAGGAAAGAGGGGGTTTAAACTTCTCTGGAAACATACCCAGACACACCCAGGGTGTGTTTCTATGTGTTTCTGTGGTGATTCTAAATTCAATTAAGTTGACAATGGCCATTAATCATTGCAGGGGTAACCTGGAAGAATGGATGGACTATCTTCTAAATGGAGGGCAAAGCTGAAGGAAAATGCCAAGACAAAAGAAATGGAAGTTAATAGAGAAACCTTAAGAGCAGATTGTAGGGGCAGGGAGCAGTAAACACAGTACACACACAGATACACAAATTGCCAAGCACAATTGAGAAGACGAAATGAGTAAGCCAATTCTCTTAGAGCTGATCAAGATGATTTTGTCATTTTCCCCTAGGCGAGCTTAGCACATTGCCCCCTTTCATGGAGACACTCTAATCAGACAGTAGAACAAACAGCCAGGGTAGGGAAAAACAGAGAATAAAGAATGCCAACTGAGAGTGTGTCACCAGACACCCAAGAGGGGGCACAGGCTGGAAGACCAGCAACGGAATGATGAATGCTCTGACCAGGGAACAGATGCCACTGGAGCATGCCACAGGGAAATACCACTGTGGGAAGAGAGCATGGTCACTTAGCAGGGAGCAGTAGAGGGAGGGCTCAGAGTAGCCTGAGGAGGAAGTTCACACACAGTGGCTCTGAAGTTGTCTGAACTCACTGGAAGGACCAGAGAGAGGGACAACTTGATTACTAAGAAGCACAGCTCAGTGGAAAGGCCAGCAATCCAAGACAAGGGACAGTTGTATCTGCAGAGATGAAGAGACACGCCTGGCTGGCAGATCAATCTTACTGAGTCACTCTGTGTTAGCATCCAGACAACTGGAAATATCAGACTTGCTTCTCTGTGTCTAACTGACGAACCAGACCAACGTAAAAATTGTATTTTCACACCCATCTGTCCAAAACTATCTCTCTAAGGACACTCAGGGCCTGAGATCACTGCAGGAGCATCTAACTAATGTAAACTTGCACCTCGTTCACTTCTGCCTTAATTGCTGGGGCTGGAGAAGAGCAGCTAAGAACGCTGGTTCTTCCAGAGGGTCTGTGTTTGATTCCTCAGTGTTCACATGGCAGTCACAACCATCGATAACTCCAGTTCCAGGGCATCTGACACCCTTCTCTGGCCTCTGTAGACATGAGGCATGCATGGTGTGCACTAACATACATGCAGGCAAATTATACATAAACATAAAATAATAACATTTAATTTGAAAACTGAATGTCTGGTTGCTCCCCTCTTGATAAACAGCTTATTCAGGTGCCGTCTGACTCACTTCATGGCTTTCTGTCAGTGATGCTCTAACTCTCATAGGTTCTGAGCTGAGCAATTACACTAGCCCCTACAATCTTCTTCCTCACTGCCTTGCTGCTCTGGCGTTGGACTTTGCTGAACATTGTCTGTTGGTGTCTTCCTGTCCTGTTATACTCAAAGGCTCACCATCAGCCCAGGTCACTACTGTTGACCTTGCAAGAGCAAAGGTTACTGAAGGCTGAGTGTCTCCCAGTGCGGCTGTCTTACTCAGCCTAACGAGTGTCCCCTGGGTGAATTTACTAATCTGCTTAGGTTGAGAAATGTCCAAGGTCCACTGCGCAGGCTCAGACCCAGTTTCATCAGAAACTTGAGAGAAAAACTCAACAAGCTCACAAACCCTAAAGCACACAAGAATTCCAAGATGGAATCCCCCAACCGCACCTAATCGGATTGACCAATGGACTCACTTGCTGCCATATTGGTGAGAAGACTTTCCACCACTTTTTCCTGTTCCAGAGAAGGTCCTCACCATGACACAACTGTCCGATGGGTCCTGGGATGGCTGTGCTCCTTGTGCTCATTTCCACATGAGCAGGATTTTCCGCGTGCCCCAGAGTACGATTGTTCTTATGTGTGGAAACTTGAAGAATTGCAGAGTCCAGAAACCGTTATGTCTGGACCTAGAACGGCCCTGACTCCCCATTTCTGTTTGCCCTATTACTACTCCACTGTCTCCCACCTCCTCTAAATCTCCCTGCAAAGCTGATGTTGGCACCGGGGAAACATGGCCAGTTAAGTGCTTGCCGTGCAAGCCCCAAGACCTGAGTTCGATCCCCAGGACCCAGGTGGGAAGCACTTGTAACTCCAGCATGGGGGCAGAGGAGACAGGGCGCCCCCGGGGTTCAGCAGCCAGCTAATTCAGCCTAATAAACATTTCCAGCTCCCAGTCAGAGACTCTGTCTTAAAACCAAGTGGGTGAACCTGAGGAACAATACCCGAGGTTGACAAAAGACCTCCACATAAACAAAAGCACACATACAAAATAACAACCGAGGTGAAAAAACCCGATGCTTTCATCAGAGTCTATTCTCGGTTCCTAATTCTAGGTGTTGAGTTTTCCTCCTTTCCCCGCCCTACAGGACTTAGGCCGTTCATTTCCCTCTCCCCTTCACCAGCTGGAGACTCACACACTTCTCTCAAATGAGAAAAGAATTGCAAGCACAATTTCTTTTTTATATATACTTAGTTACTGTTATCTTTGATAATAAAAGTAAAACCTTATCCTTTCATTAACCAAAAGTCACTTCTGTCCATGAATTCTTGGCCATTCATCAACTGCTTCCAGCTCAATCTTTCCTTAAGAGTCAAATGAACGTGGTGGTGCACACCTTTAATCCCAGCACTCGGGATGCAGAGGCAGGTGATCTTTGTGAGTTCGAGGCCAGTCTGGTCTATAAGAGCTAGTTCCAGGACAGGCTCCAAAGCTACAGAGAAGGCCGGGCAGTGGTGGCGCACGCCTTTAATCCCAGCACTCGGGAGGCAGAGGCAGGTGATCTCTGTGAGTTCGAGACCAGCCTGGTCTACAAGAGCTAGTTCCAGGATTGGCTCCAAAACTACAGAGAAACCCTGTCTTGGAAAACCAAAAAAAAAAAAAAAAAAATTAAATCAAGAGCAACCTGCAGGTTTCACATTGTACTTCTTTTTAATAAGTTGAATTTACAATGTCTCTTCATCCGTCATACCTCCCAAGTCAGAAGATAACAGCAGTGGCCAAAACCAAAACCTAAATCCTTGATGATGGCTTATGACCACAGACCAGGGCAGATAATTCTAGGGAAGATATGAGTACAGACAAAAGATCAGACAGATCTTTAATTCTAGCTGGTACTGTTGCCCCAAGCCTAGTGCAGTCTCCTTGGAAACTGGGCTAAGCTTCGAAATAGCCAATGACATGTTTATACTGCAAAAACATCTAGTCTTTAACACCCTCCAACGGGCTCCATAGCTCTGCTCACCCTCCACAGAGTGTAGCTAAGCAATCTCAATCTGTTGGGACTCACTAACCACCTGAAAACTGCAAGGAATGGCAAAGAGACGCCAAAGGAAACCCATCTACTTGACAAAAGGGTCTTGAACCTTCCCTTCTGTCCCCATAGCCTAGGAGGAGGACCTTCTGAGCGTTCTAATAGTCAGAACTCTCATCACATCTTATGTCTATGTGAGGATAAAGTAATTAACTATGTGTGAACACAGCAACCAATACAGTGTACGGCAGCATGCATAGTATGAGATGGCCCATTCTTACACAAGGGTGTTCTCAACTGTTGCTCCCAGCCAGGATGGCCAGTGATGGGCGGGAAACGACAATGAACCAAAACTGAAAGATGATGTAATGGCCATATCCTGGATATTAGTCTTCAGTTGGATGGTTAGAAGACAGAGAAAGGAAGAGGAAAATAAAAAGGCCTTTTTATTATGTGCTCAGCTTCCAGGGGGAAAGACATGCTGGACGAGGCAAGTACAAGTATGTTCAGTACAAAAAAAATGATATTCAATAATGAAGTAAGCAAGCTTAGCTAGGTTCTCCCACCTAGCAAACATCCTGACAAAACATGCAAAGCCCTCCTGCTCTAAATCCTTGATTATCAGAAGACCATCTGACTATTAATTAAATCCGCATTATGGTTTTAAAATGAGACTTTATGATTTGCTTAGCATTAATCAAACCTCCAGAATTTTCCACCTCAAGGTGAGCTAACAAAATTGAATTCTTGACCTGCAAAGATCCAAACACTGTTATTTCTTTCCTCCTAACAACCTCACCATGAGGTGTAGCCCAAGCACTTGGCCCTCCAACCCCCTTCTTGCTAATCCGCTTACTGCAATAGTGTTTAGCAAGCATTCCAGGGCTATGGACTACCGGCTAGGTGTTGGCTGTGCACATTCAGAAAACAAATGAAGAAATTGTTTGGGAGATGAAAATATGTGTCAAATAAGGCTGTACATTTTAAGGGAGAAGGCAGAGAAATCTCAAGCTATGAGCCAGCCAGAGTTGTTCATTAACTACCACATATTTGGTAGTAGGAAGAGAGATGTTGTCACTAAGTTAGTCTTTCACAAGTCAAGCATGTGGGCCATAGCACAGAATGTGAAGGAAACAGTAAAGGTCTAAGGAAAGCCATCAACTTGTAGCTTAAAAACTTAAGCACCAAATGGTCCTTGCATCTCTAGCTGTGGATCTTAGTTGCTGTTGGTATTACCACGACCAGGCAACGTCTGCAGCAGAGGGTCCAGGAAGGTAATGAACTCTGACATGAATTCATCCCTCTTGATGGGTCCCTGCAACCATCCTCCATGAAGAGCTTTGACAAATTCAACTGAACACCAGAAGGCATTGCCCTCCTGTCTGTAGAAAATGCTGTTTCACGATGCAGCCCATTCCCAGCACGCACGAGCGAGCTCGCCCACAAAAACCGTTAGGTGGTCTTCCATGAGGCAACAAGCATGCCTTGGACAAAGAACGTATTCTTACTCTGCCCATTTTCCCTTCCGTTCTGCTCTATCATATAAGATACTGCTGGACCTCTGACATATTCCAGCATGGAACCCCACGGATTATGTTCATGGGACGGAAGCCAATTACTGCCATCTCCTAGTTTCCCAAGATAAGCCAAAAGTCCAACTTTTAATGCAACATAGTTTGATTTGTAATTTTGCAAATATTTTAAAATTTGAGAGAAGCAGTGGTGCATGTGGGCAGGTGCAGCCCAGCTTTGTCAGTTCCCAGGGAAGTGATTCTTGGTTTCAACAATTTGTGAGTTAATACAGATTGGGTGGGAGATTTTTCTGGTTAGTGACAGAACCTTCAACTATTCGGGATTCCTCTATGGAGAAGGGTTTCCTATCGCATTCTGAGCAATGGAAAATAATGAAGTCACTCCCGGGTGACAAGGCATGAGATCCTGGAGAGAGGCACAGATACTGGCTGGAACGATACTACAGCTGTGCTCTCCAGGTGATAAGTGCATTTATACCGTCTCACAGCTAAAGTTCATAGAACAGCCCTACAAGGAGAAATGTGGATGTTTCTGATTTACAAACGTGTGTACTGATAACTTAGAGAGGAAATCATTTCCAGAAGCAAACATGTCATTGACTAGATCTAGGATTGGCTGAGTCAGAACCTCCAACCCTGTCAGACTCTAAGCTGTGGATCTGGAAGTAGGCTCTGTCTTGCTATATCTGCTCATGGTTGTTTTTCTATAGTTGCTTTCTTTCCTAAAAGCTCCTATACATTTTCATATTCTGGGATACCTTCCTGTCTTTTCCACATCTCCCTGAAAGCTAGGATCCTTCATGATTTCTTGATGACCCTCTTCTAACCTGGTTCTATCAGCCATGGGATTGTCTCCCCAACTCTGGTGTCCCAAGCTATACTTACCCTTGACATATGTCCAAAATAAACACCTTCTGTGTACCTCTTATGTATCGTCCCTGTAAGGATAAAAACCTGCCTTAATTTACTCTCTCTCTCTCTCTCTCTCTCTCTCTCTCTCTCTCTCTCTCTCTCTCTCTCATACACACACACACACACACACACACACACACACACACACACTGCCTCATCAGCGAATCCTCCAATCTCTGACTTTCTGGATTTGTCACTACGGCTGACATCATCGGGAACAGCATCTCCTTCTCACAGCCATCTCCACTTCCTTCCAGAAAGTACAGTTCTGACAGAAACCAGCCAGTGTCTTGTTTCCTGCTTCTCAATGAGGAGACTCAGTACAAATTTCTGCATTTGAACCTCACAAAAGCAATCCGGAACACATCACTATTCCTGGGGTTGGGATGAACCCAGTCTAGGAATGGAGAAATGGTGTCACATGCACACAGAGACAAAAAGCAAAGCTTCCAAGGCACTTAGTTTGACTATCACAGAATTTTTTTTAACAGCTGAGGGGGTCTTCCTTGTTGGCTCATAACCTAATGCAATGCTATTATCTAACGCACTACCACTAAACCTGGGCAGCCAGATGTCAATAAGCATGAAATAAGTCAATACAACATATTCATATAAAATCAAAGATAAACATGTATGGAAACTGAAAAAGATGCATAGAAATCAGTAAGGGAAAAAAATCCCAAGAATTCGACTCCATTGAGCCAGAAGAGCAGGTTGTTCTCCTTTGGTTTAGATTACTTTGTTGTGTGGATCTGACTGGTCAAATGACTAGTTAAGAATATTCCATAGAGCACTGTTCCGTTGCTCTAATCTCACTAGACAAGGTTCATATTTGTGTAGGTTACTTATTCTCCCTTTGTTGACTAAGTCAATAATCAGAATCAGCAGGTTTGGAGTCAGATTGGCAGGGATCAGCAGCCTGGCGTGGGAGGCAGGAGTATAAAAGCCCCTCCACCTGGACGCGGTCCTCACAGAGGTCCACTGGCTCCTAGCAGAATGGCTTCCCCTCATCTCTTCCTCCTTTGCCTCGCTGGACTGGCGTTTATGTCTGAGGCTGGCCCTGCGGTAAGTGTCCTTTCCAGACATGGCGGGTGCACCTTAGATAAAGGAAAAGTAGCTTCATCCAGCTTTGGTAACTAGTGGGTATTATTAGGTCAGGGGGGCCCAGAATCTATGTTTCTCATTAAGCTCCAAAGGGGAAATCTGGGTTTAGATCCTTGGCTCTTTCTTCTGTTGTGTTGGTGCATTGAGTCTAATGCTCAATATCTTGATGTCCTTAGATAATGAAAATATGAATTGAACATAGAAATAGAGATAAAAGAAAGTCCTGGGTAGGTAGTTCAGTGGTTCAGTGTCTGTTTAATGTGTGGAAACCCTGTGTTCAGCCTCCAGCTGTAGAAAAAAATGCATCTTCAGTGGGGCTGTTAAGATTGAATAGTAAAATATATTTAGTAGACATTATATTAGTATACCTATTGTGTAAGGTTATATTTTGGTTCTTTAGCTAATAAAAATATATTATTGATCATTATCTTGGGGGGGAAGCAACATCCTATTCTAGTGTCTGATGAAGTCCACTGGAAGAGTGAATCAGTACAGTTAAACGGGTCGGGAAGTATGTGGGGGTTAGGTTACAACTGGAGAGAATCACTACTGCAGCAGCTGATTAAAATGATCTCGAGGAAAAGACCATTCTTTCTTTTTGTACCATGCACCTTTTCAGTGGCTCCGTTCAGATGGAGAGGTGAACAAAGCAACGGTTCTCAGAGGGCCTGTTTGCCCTTTGGAAATTCATTATCCAGATCCCTGGTGCACAGCAGTGTGTCTGGAGGCAGAGACTGCTCTTGCTTTGAAAACAATGCTGCCTGTGTCATACTGAAAAAGAAGCTCATTAATTGTCAACACTTATGTTATCGCAATGGGATCAGCATGTACTTTTGGTTTTGTTCCAGATTCTAACACCAGAAAGAACAAGCCCTTCTACTCTGATCAATTTCACTGACACTTCTCTTGTCCTCTCTCTCCCCAGGGCCCTGGAGCATCCAAGTGTCCTCTGATGGTCAAAGTCCTGGATGCTGTCCGAGGAAGCCCTGCTGTGGATGTGGCCGTGCAAGTGTTCAGAAAGACTGCTCAGGGAACCTGGGAACCATTTGCCTCTGGGTAAGCATGCAGAGCATCCTGCTGCGGGATTGGTTCTTTCTATTCACACTTCTGCTCATTAGAGATGAGCACACACAGCAGACCAGCTATAGGGCTGAGAGAGATGTCTCAGCAGTTAAGAGCACTCTCTACTCTTGTAGGGGACACAGATTTGGCTCCCAGCATAAAAATGGCAGCTCAAAATCATCTCTAACTCCAGTTTCTGGGGAACCAATATCCTCTTCTGACCACCATGCGTGTGGTACTCAGGTGCACATGCAGGCAATATGTTCATACACATAAAGTAAAAGGAAACAAATATTATTTTAAAAAATCTTGTCAGCTAAAGAATCTGTTAGAAGGTTAAAAGAACGGGAGACCTTTCTTAAGAAAGCTGGCTTCCTGCTCTGCTTACCAGAGAACCTGATCACAGGCTCGGACTGAAGTGCGAGAAAAGGAGAGGCAGGAACTCCTGTGCTTCAGCAGGAGTTTCCAACCGTTTTCCTCACAGCCCACTTGAGGCAGGTGATGAAAATTAGTCTCTAGGGACTGCGGAGATGGCTCAGGCAATGAAGTGCCTGCTCAGGAGACTAGAGACTTGAGTGTGAATCCTCAGATTCTGTGTAAGGAGCCCACTATGGTAGTGCATGCTTAGAACACCAGCCTGGGGATGGGGGCTTAGAACACCAGCCTGGGGATGGGGGCTTAGAACACCAGCCTGGGGATGGGGGTTTAGAACACCAGCCTGGGGATGGGGGTTTAGAACACCAGCCTGGGGATGGGGGTTTAGAACACCAGCCTGGGGATGGGGGCTTAGAACACCAGCCTGGGGATGGGGACTTAGAACACCAGCCTGGGGATGGGGGCTTAGAACACCAGCCTGGGCATGGGGGCTTAGACACAGGAGGACCCTGAAGTTTACTGGCCAACCAGTCATGCTGGATGGGTAGATTCGGGTTCAGTGAGAGACCCTGTCTCAAAAAACAGCAGGTAGAATAGTCGAGGAAGATATCCAGATTTGACTTCATGTCATGCAAATGTGCACACACATACATACACCACATAAAACAATACACATAATCACACAATGCACACACACACAGAGTGTATGTGTGATTTTCAGAAATGTAAATCAGGAGTTTTCAGAATCCCTGGCACCTGTGAGGCTCAAAGCGTTGAGTGCTGGTCTTAGAATCTTAGGAAGGATGTGCATGTGTGCTGATTTATTATTGAAATGAAAGGAATTGACAAAGCACCCTGCTGGAGTTTACTGGCATTAACCAGAATCAGAATCAGGGGATTTTTTTTTCATGTACACTCAGAACAGAACAGCTCTGTGTAAGGCTAGTAGCCACCATGATTAATAAGAAACACATCTATAGAGATCTGCAAGGTAAAAGCCAGGGGCTGAGCAATTTCACAACCACCCAGTAGCATGCCAAAATGACTTCCCACCTGTGCAGGCCACTTAACAATTTTGTGTGTGTGTGTGTGTGTATGTGTGTGTGTATGTGTGTGTGTATGTGTGTGTTTTGACCACCACAAAAATTTCAAAGAAATTACTAATTAACCTAAGAAATGAACCAAAAGAAAAAGCAGCTAAGACACCCTTAACACTAGCAGATTGGCGAAGTCCTTATGTCTCTTGGGTAAAGACTTTATATTAAGTTTTAATTGAATGCCAAGATGCACTAATTTCTTCTCTAATCACTGGGAAGATCATCTTTTCAGTGCAGTTTTAGCTGAGTTTCTATTTCTTAACGTCTTTGTGATCATATGTGTGTCGAGCACAGCACACAAAGTGGTTAAGGGATTCTAAGTTGACACAGAATCAACACCCAGATATCCAAACTTTCTTGTGACCTTCTTTCTTGTAGACACACCAAAGGGAGGATAGAGAGAAGGGGACAGGCATAGCTAGAGTCACTAAAGACAATTGCCACTCATCTGTCTTTGTTGTAATTAAATGGGAAGCAGTTTCTGACATTTCCCTGAGGAACTGGAGCCTACGTGAAAATGGAAGCCGTTTGGTATTTCTTGTTGGCAAAGAATCGCCAAGCAGATTAAATTTATAAAAGGAGAAAGCTAGTTAAGTTCTTCTTTGTCTATTAGGTTTTATACACTGACAAACAACACTACCCCTGCAAGTCACCGTTAAGCAGTGGGACACTGGCCTGTCACTCTGCCGTCACTGGGGTCTTCAGCGTTAGAACAGCTTGTGACACTTCAGGGACAGTCATGAACTTCATCAAGTCATTATCCCTGAATGCAATAGTGTGTGTGTGGCTGGGGACTGATTCCAGGGGTATACAAATGTTAGGAAAGAACTCCACCACTAAGCAACACACCTGGGCATTAAGGCTTTCCTTTTCTTTCTTTTAAAAAAAATCTAACTAATAAATTTTGAGACAGGGCCCCATCTGATCCAGTGCTCTCCATATAAACCAAAATTGCCCTCAAACCTGCAGCAACCTTCCAGCCTCTACCCCTAGAGAACTAGCATAACAGGGGCCCACATGCCTGGATTCAGACTTATAAGGCAAACATTCTACTGTATTTTATTATCATGAGACAGAACTCTACAATAAGCTGTACGTAAAGCTTCTATGAATTTCCTGCCATTTTTTTTTTACTATTTTATCACAAACACAAGAATTTCCTCCATCTTGATTCAGTTGATAGGAATGAAATACACAGTTACATACTACATGCCCACACATGCATATGTTACAATTCCATACATGTCCTTCTTTCCCCCTAACTTCACCTGGACTTTGTGCCTTCAGGAAGACTGCTGAAACTGGAGAGCTGCACGGGCTCACCACAGATGAGAAGTTTGTAGAAGGGGTGTACAGAGTCGAACTGGACACCAAGTCTTACTGGAAGGCCCTTGGCATTTCCCCGTTCCACGAATACGCAGAGGTGAGTGGACACACCGATCTGTTTGGGTTTTGCTTTCAAGTCTCAGGAAATGCTCTTTGCTTTTGGGCATGAGAGGGATGCAGGGTGCCTTTCCCATCCTCCAGCCCAAAAGAAATGTTCCGAGTTTGTCGGAAACATTCAGCAACACAGCCTAAACCTTTTCATGCTACTTATGGTTAGCTAATTACATGAATATTCATTTCTCTTTTGAAGAAATATCAATGTTTGCTTTTGAGGCAAACTTCCAGATACCACCAAGGTTGTTTCATAGCCAAAGAGAGGGTTCCTTCCCTGTGCTATTTCTCTAAATTCTGGCATTTCCATTATTCCAGAACGCATCTAGGGCCTCAGAGGTTTGGGTAAACAATTCCTGACAACGCACAGAATGACAATACATTCAACACCCGAACAGCTAAATCTCCAAGTACACTCCACACTGCAAAGGGGTTTCTGTTTCAAAACTGTTTCATCCTATGATCAATCTACAGAGGGCGAGCCTTGTCTTACCCCATTTTACCAATGAAGAAGCTGAGGGAAGTGAAGCACCTCATCAAGTCACATGGCGCTTATGAGCAAGGCAAGGCCCAGGAGCCTGCCGCTGGAGCCCGGGCCCAGGAGCGTGCCCCTAGAGCCCTGGCCCAGGAGCCTGCCGCTGGAGCCCGGGCCCAGGAGCCTGCCGCTGGAGCCCGGGCTGGAGCTGGGCTCTGTGTTGGTTGGTGTTCCTTCCTTGCCTCAGCCAACTTCTCTAAAAAACTGAGCTAAATCAAGACACAAAGCCAACAACCAAAACCATATTAGTAACCTTCATTTCACTCTGAGCTCAATCTCCCTGGCTCCTCTGTCATTTCAATCAGGTGGCTGTCATGGAAATAGAATCCAGACCTCTTGGTCAGAACTGGAGATAATGAATTCCATCAAAATAACTCAGCGTGTGACCTAGTTTGCTGTTTGTTGCTAAGATAAACCCCATTACCGAAAAGGAAGTTGGGGAGGGAAAAGTTTGCTTCATCTTCTAAGTTTTAGTCCATCTCGGAGAAAACACAGGGCAGGAACCTGGAAGTAGGAACTGAAGAACTGACCACAGAGGAGGGTTGCTTCCTGACTTGCTCAATTACCTTTTGTTTTTATTTTTGCTTTTTTTGTTGTTGTTTTGTTTTTTGTTTTTTCTCTGTGTATCTTTGGCTGTCTGAGAACTCACTTGTAGACCAGGCTGTCCTTGAACTCACAGAGATCTGTCTACCTCTGCCACCCAAGGGCTGGGATTAAAGGTATGCACCACCACCCCTGGCTTAACTTTCTTTCTTTCTTTTTAAGATTCATTTATTTATTATTCATACAGTGTTCTGTCTGCATGTATGCCTGCAGGCCAGAAGAGTGCACCCGATCTCATTACAGATGGTTGTGAGCCACCATGCGGTTGCTGGGAATTGAACTCACGAACTCTGGAAGAGCAGTCAGTGCTCTTAACCTCTGAGCCATCTCTCCAGCCCTTAACTACCTTCTTATACAGCCCAGGTCTATGTGCCCACTGCCCACAGTGGACTGGGTCCTCCTACATCAATCATTAATCAAAATAAATGCTACACAGGCTTACCTAGAGGCCAATCTGATTGAGGCAATTCCTCAACATTGGCTCCCTCTTTCCAGGTTATTCTAGCTGGTGTCAAGTTGACAAAATGTAACCAGTGAAGTGTGACAGGGAACTGCTCTCTGTGACTTGGCTATGGATGAGTCTTTCAGCTCTTTTAGCGACTTCTGTTATCAGACAAACCAGAGGGGCCTATTGGACTCTTGGGGTTCACAGTTGTCAAGAGTCTGTCATCTTCCAAGATGCTCTCTATCTACTCCTTACTGTGTGCCAACACACTAGTGGGATGGGGCGTGTGCAGGCTGAGCTGGGCAGCAGCACAGGATACCAGCTCAGCTGCCCTTACATCCTTGCCTGCTTCAGGTCTCTGCCTGCTGTGGCTGATTGTAGGGGTTCACCCATAACCTGTTACTCCTGTTAGGAAATAAATGTTTCTGATACTCTTCTAGAATTCAATCAACAAACATTTTTTTTTTTTTGGTTTTGTTTTTTTGAGGCAAGGTCTCTTGTAGGCCAGACTGACCTCAAACTAGCTGTATAGCTGAAGATGGCCTTGAACTGCTAGTCTGTCCATCCCCACCTCCCAGCTGCTAGGATAGCAGGCATAAGCCACCACAGCCATGTTACTCTGCGCTGGAGTTCCGAACCCAGAGCTTAAAGATGGTAGGCGAGTGCTCTATAAGCTGAACCACATTGGCAATCCATCGCTCAACAAACATTTCAAAAATGAAAACCTGCCTTGAGCACTCAGCTAAATGCTGGAGATACAGAAGTAATACCAGGCACCCATGCCCTTGGGATAGAAAGGGAGGGATTTGCTCATGTGAGTGCCTCAGTGGATCAGGAGGTAGCTTGGCACAGGGGAGCCAGAGGCTGCAAGCCCCTCCTCCTCCAGTGCTGGCAGGTGCTCGGTGCTTGTTGCCATGGTCCCCTTGGCTGTTTCCTGTCCTGATAAACTTCTCCTAATGAGCTGCAGCCACTTTCTCCCTGCCAGGTCCCGGAGGATCCTGTCACACACACCAAGGAAAATTAAGAAATTATCTTTGAAATTGATAGGTCTCTTTGCTTTGTGGATGTTTTTATGTATGTGTGTGCATGGTCCTGTGCGTGTGTGTGCAGGCACACATGTGTATGTGTGTGTGGAGGAGGCTACAGCACAACCCGAGTCATTCTCAGAACCCTGTCTACTCCCTGCCACTCCCTGCCCAGTCTATCTCCACCTTCCCAGCTCTGGGATTACAGATACACTCTACCACACCCCAAATTTTTACATTCATGTCTTCATGCTTGCAAGGCGAGAACTTTACCGACTGAGTTCTCTTTCTTAGTGCATTTTGTTTTGTTTTGGGAAACAGAGATTCTGTGTGTAGCTCTGGCTATCCTGGAACTTCCTGGAAATCACTTTGTAGACCAGGCTGGCCTCGAACTCACTGAGCTCTGCCAGCCTCTGCCTCCTCAGTGCTGAGATTAAAGTCATGCAGCACAACTGCCTGGGGCTTGGTGGATTTTTTTTTAAATCCCATAATATCCCTTTTTCACTTTAGTGGAAGAGACAAATGACACTGGATGACAATGTGACAGAGAAAGGAAACTTGGCAGAGTGGGCCTAGTGGTACATGCTGTGCTCTAATGCTGGGAGGCTAAGGGAGAGGGATCAGGAGTTAGACCACGGGCTAGGGCTATAACTCAGTGCCAGAAAGCTGCCTGGCATTCACAGGATTTAATCCATAGCCCTATAAATAATAATAAATACATAAAACAGAGTTTGAGAAGAGTCCCCTCCCATTATCTAGGTGTTGTTTTGTGTTTATTTACTCTATCATTCAGAAACAAAAGGTATTTATTCCAGGTGTGTTTGAAGCTCTATCCAAAATCTGCACCCAAAATGAATAAAATTATATACACCTTCTCTGCCCGCCATTCTTTCTGGATGTTACTCGCCCCAGCACCTGGGTGTTGCGGCACCCGTGTCTCAGACGATCTAGTGATTTGAGATGTGGCTAGCTAATTGCAAAATCCACAGTTAGTCCAGAGACCTTCCATGAGCCCCAAAGCTTTCATTCACTTTTCTGCTGATGTCACCAGCCACACGCTGCTTGTGTTGTGGAGAGAAGTTTGCTATGCCTCCCCCAACACCTCAGCATTCTTGCTTACCTAGAAATACACATCTTCTCACATTAGAAAATGCAAGGGCACAGAGGGAGAGAAATCCCTGGACTTGGAGACCAGGAGCCTGCCTGCCTGGTGGGGCTGTGGCTGTAGGTCAGAGCGCAGGCAGACCCCAGCACGCAGGTCAGCAGGAGGATGGATCCTGCCAGCATTCTAGCTCTGGAAATCTGCGGTGGGGTGACAACCACTGTTCCCCACGGGTCTTTTGTCTGTAGGTATTTTCCTTCTCCCCTCTTTTCTTTGAACTCAAGAAAGTGATCAATAGTTGTCAGGCTCTCTGTGACTCATTTTGGTGTTACCAGAACCACTCACATTGGTCACAAACTTGCAAAGAGAGGTCCCTGCAATTCTGTCGGAGCTGCACAAGGCTCTGAAGACTGAGCTAGGCAGCATATTTGATTTTGTTCTAATTGTTCGTCCCCCTGAAAATCAGGTAATAACATGAAGATTATCAATTTAGCATTGAACTTCCAGGGAACGCTTTGACTGTGGCTCCAGCCTCTCGGCTCTGTTTGAAGCAAATTGTCTCTCCTTTCTCCCAGGTGGTTTTCACAGCCAACGACTCTGGCCATCGCCACTACACCATCGCGGCCCTGCTCAGCCCCTACTCCTACAGCACCACTGCCGTGGTCAGCAATCCCCAGGACTGAGGTACCTGGCCCAGCAGGACCACTGAACAGAGCAGTAGCAGCCCATTTGCACTGAAGCAGTGATTTCACTCGATAAACTGTGCTAGTAACTTGGCAAGATGCCATGAAACATTCCTATTAAACCACTTGGCGTTTCATTCAAACTTTGTCTCTTTTTTATTCCCTCATTTTCCCCCACTGCCCTAAAACTCAAATCTTACAGGGTCACCAAAAAATTCTAGAAAATCTTTGACCAGAAGTTTCTTTAAGGAAAGAAATCTTTTTGGCTCATGGTTTAAAGGGACCCTGTCTGTCATGGGGGAGCTCGTGGTTGCTCATGGCAACTCGCTCAAGGCAGATGGATCAGAAAGCAGAGTGGGCCAATGCTAGGTACATGCTAGGAATGTTCTGTAGACATTAAAACCACATGGTCTAAAGGTATGAAGACACCAGAGTGTTTCTCGAGCATGCTCAAAGCCCTGGGTTCAATCCCAACACTGGAAAGCAAGTTCAAAGACATGGTCTGGAAATAAAATGCTTTATTTTTCTACAACCGTTAGTGACTAGATAGTGACAAACTGTTAAGGACTAGTTCTGCATGCATTTTTGTTAAGTGCTTTACTCATTTAGGGGATAGCACAGTTCCTCTCACAAGAATGGGCCTATCAGCAGTCAGACATGATGGAGATGGGCTTCAGAGCTCCTATCCCTTGATGCTGAACTATTTACTACAGATAGATTCAGGGACGGGGGAGTCATTGTCTTCAGCTGTGTATCCACTGGTGACCCCACCGTGCTTCAGTGGACATTAAGCCAAGGTGAATATAGGAGTCACAAAACCAAATCAAAGGTCATGAAGCCAGGAGGGCTGGTGGTGGGGAGGGGGGGGGGTTGATAGGGGTGGGAGGAGAAGAGATGGTAACAGTATGGGGAGGGTCTGATAGGGGTGGGAAGGAGAAGGGCTGGTGGCAGTGTGGGGAGGGTCTGATAGGGGTGGGAAGGAGAAGGGCTGGTGGCAGTGTGGGGAGGGTCTGATAGGGGTGGGAAGGAGAAGGGCTGCTGGCAGTGTGGGGAGGGTCTGATAGGGGTGGGAAGGAGAAGGGCTGCTGGCAGTGTGGGGAGGGTCTGATAGGGGTGGGAAGGAAAAGGGCTGCTGGCAGTGTAGGGAGGGTATGATAGTAAAGAATAGTAAGTTACAAAAGTATAGTAAGTTTTACCAACTCTCTAATCCACTTTAGACCAGTTCTAACAGAACCCACTTCTCAGGAGACAGAGGCAGAGGCAGGAAGATGTCCGTGAGTTCGAGGTCAGTCTGGTCTCCAAAGCAAGTTCCAGGCCAGTCACCAACTTAGTGTATCCAAACCCCATGTTTAACTGTGTATATATATACACACATATAATATCATATACATGCCAAAGGATGAGCACAGTAATATAGGCAAACAAACAAACAGAACTACAACCAGATTAATCATCAAAGAGAATAAGCTCAATTTTAACCACGGAGTTTAATGTAAGCAGACCAGTTTTTAAACTCTAAAGTTGACAGTGACAGTGTGCACACACACATAACCAAGGAGTGGAGGCATCTCTCAAAGAGAATAATCATAAATATTCAAGTCCTACCTGTGACATACGACAGCACCTGTCAAACAAGAAAACCAAGGGTATTTTTGCCTCAAGCTCTGCTATCTACCAAGAGCTTGTAGCAGAAGCAGAATCATTTCTCCGCAGACGCTTCCTTGCTTTACTTCACAGTTCGTAGAACACACGCCTCCCTAAGCTCCGTTCGTTTTTCCTTCCTGATTTTTCAAAGTGGAAATGCACGTAGACTCAATCCCATTTCCCCAGCTCTCTATGCTCTCGGGGTTGGAGCTGCCCCAGTTAATTTTAAGCCAAAGCAGATTGTAATTCATCCTTAGCAAACCTAAGCAAATACCGAAGGTCCATTCCAGGACCTCTGTGAGCAAGGGGATGAGCTGCATACAGGCTTCTTTAACTACATCCTGGGGATGTGCACCCTGCCCACAGCTCAGCAGTCAACCACTTGCTGTTGCTACCACTTACTTCTGGGAAGCTAGAGATCATAGACACAGGTACAAGCTATGATGGGAGGGAAGGCCAAGGCTGAGGCTACAAGGTGAACCCAGAACAGCCGTCTGCATGCGGACTTGTGCTGAGCTGAAGAACAACATGGTTCACTGGGTTCCTCAGAAAGATGCGTTCGGAAAGCACATAGGGTGTAATAAACGTTAGAGCATCAGGGAGCAGCATCCCTTCCAAATATGTGCAGTGAATCAGTAATTGAACCAACAAATGATTGAATGGAAGAAATAGTTCCAGGTGGGCAAACCTGAGCCTTCTACCTCCTGTGACCAACCCGTTGTGTTTTCTCTCCAACATACACCTGGGAGACTTGGTACCAGGGAAACGAGGGAAATCTTCTACCTCTTCTGGGTAACCTGTTTTATGTACCAGGGCCAGTTTCTACATTTTCAGATTGACTTCAAGAACTTAAAATATGTGTAGAAACTATATAGAAAAAGTCCTTCTGATGAGGGCCAGGACAAAAGAGTGGAGTTTCTCCTTTCAAAAGGACAACTAAAGACCGTGAAGAGGTTTTGAACCAGCTTCAAAAGCAGAGTCCTGCCGCTGCTCCCAAGCCTAACTATGAAGCACCATAAGATGGGAACCCAGAGTGGGGTCCAGCCCAGAGCTCCACTGAGGTCACTGAAACCTGCCCAGGGAGTAGGGAGTTCAACAGAAGAATTCAGATGGGATTGCTATAGAAAAAAAGGAAAGAAGAGAACAGGCTGTGAAGAGACTTGTAAAGTCCTTGTCACAGAAGCCTAAGGACCTGAGACTGGGGGTCAAAAATCCACATAAAAGCTGAGTGTGTAATCCCAGCACTCGAGAGGCAGAGGCAGGCGGATCTATGTGAGTTCGAGACCAGCCTGGTCTACAAGAGCTAGTTCCAGGACTGGCTCCAAGCTGCAGAGAAACCCTGTCTCGAAAAAAAACAAAAAACAAACAAAACAAAACAAAAAAGCTATAATCCTGGTGTCAGGGATGTGGAGACATGAAAATGCCAGGAACACACTGAATAGGTAGTGTTTGCAAGTCAGTGAGCTCCAGCTTCATGGGGAGACCCTGTCCCAAAAAATAAGGGGCCAGTGAGACAGGAAGATACTTGTCATGGACATCTGTCACATGTGTACACATATGAAGACATACACCTACATCCACCATACACTCACATACACAGGGGCAAGGGCTGAGAGAGTGGGAGAAAGGCAGGAAGATAAGGCAGGCCATATGGACAGGAGAGCTTGTCAACATTGTCATAAAAATATTTTAAATCCAATAGTAGCAAACCAGAAAAGTGTATTCTGGTTCCCTGAGAACTAAGGACCTCACAAAGATAGGCAAATTGCTAATTCTTAGAAGCTACAAGGAGCTACTAAGCAAGCAAAGAACAAAACTCAGCCATGAAAAAAAAAGTTAAGATGTGAAGAGATAAGGATTTGAGACGGAGATTGACAAAATTTGCAGAAAGGAGGCACTTTGGTTATTAGAACCTGGGGCATGAAATCTGGAGAGCTTTGGTAAGAAAATAAAAATCGAGGGCAATGGGGAAGTCAGCGAAAATGAGGAGGACTTTTTGAAGTTCAGTCTGTGGCTAAGGGGCTGCATTAGAGGTGCTGAGAATCTGGTAGACTCTCCAGTCTGGAGAGACAGCAATTCTGTTTATACTGAGCAGGCATGGGGAAGGCAGGAGGATTGTGAGTTCCAGTCCAACCTGGGCTACATAACAAGACAACCAAAGGAGGAAAGGGAAAGCGGGAGGGAAGGAGGGAGGAAAGCGATGAAAGAGAGGGATATCCATCCATAGGGGTAAGTGTGTGCCCACCCAGCCGGATGGTCCGGGAACGGAATACAGGGCCCTTCTAGCTCCTGCTGCAGGGGCTTCTTTGTTCCACACGACCCTGCCTCCCCGAAGCCTGCCCTATTGTCTGTGAGGTCGTTGGCCCAGCAAGAGTACTTGCTCCTGTACTGAGGAGATCCATCCAGAGAGGTAAGAGTGTGCCCGCCCGGCTGGACGGTCCCAGGAATGGAGTACAGGCCCCCTCCGTTTCCCAAAAACGTTTCTGGATATTCAGCGGGGTGTCCGACCACCCGCCCCCCTCCCCCAGCTACTGTCTTTTCCCAATTACCCTATCCCATCTTACCCTCGCACTCCTTTCCATCTGCGGGGTCCTTAGATCCACCAGCACAGCCAGCTCCAGTGCTGAGGGGTCCTAAGAGAGGGCAGACAAAAACAAAACAAAACAAAACAAAAAAACCCAAAACCCCAAGTACACAGTCAGTCACAGCAAAGATTGGACCAAAGCACCAAGACTCTCCTGGCTGCATTTGAAGGAAGAGATGGGCAGGGGCCAATGCAAGAATTCCTCCAGCAACCTGAAAAGGAACATGACAACACCAGAATCCTGTGAACACGCAACAGGAAGACTTGAACACCCTATTCCAGAAGAAGTAGAAGAAATCAACTTTAAACGTAACATTATGAAAATAATAGAGGCCCTTAAACAAGATGTGCAAAACTCCTTTAAAAAAATGGATGAGAAGACAAACAAAAAGTTAGAAGAAATGAATAAATCTCTCAAAAATACCAAGGAAAACCAAGAAAAAGCAATCAAACAGGTAAAGGAAACAGTTCAAGACTTGAAAACTGAAATAGAGGTAATAAAGAAAACACAAACCAAGGGATGGCTGGATATGAAAAATCTGGGTAAATGAACAGGAACTACAGAGACAAGTATAACCAACAGAATACAAGAGATAGAAAGAAGAATCTCAGGCGCTGAAGATACTATAGAGGAAATAAACTCATTGATCAAAGAAAACAGAAAATCCAACAAATTCTTAACACAAAACATCCAGGAAATCTGGGACACCATGAAAAAAACCAAACCTAAGAATAATAGGGGTAGAAGAAGGGAGCCATTTTAGGGTTGGCAAGAGACTTGACTCTAGAGGGGATCCCAGGTATCCAAGGGGATGTCCCCAGCTAGGTCCTTGGGCAGCAGAGGAGAGGGTGCCTGAAATGGCCTTGTCCCATAGTCACACTGATGATTATCTTGAATATCACCATAGAACCTTTATCCGGCGATGGATGGAGATAGAGACAGAGACCAACAATGGAGCACTGGACTGAGCTCCCAAGGTCCAGTTGAAGAGCAGAAAGAGGGAGAAGATGAGCAGAAAGTCAGGACCGTGAGGGGTTCGTCCACTCATTGAGACAGTGTGCCTGATCTAAGGGGAGCTCTCCACGGCCAGATGGACTGTGACTGAATGAGCATGTGATCAAACCAGACTCTCTGAATGTGGCTGACAATGGGGGCTGACTGAGAAGCCATTGATAAAGGCACTGGGATTTGATTCTACTGCATGTACTGGCTTTTTGGGATCCTAGTCTATTTGGACGCACACCTTCCTAAGCCTGGATGGAGAGGGGAGGGCCTTGTACTTCCCACAGGGCAGGGTAGCCTGCCCTCTCTTAGGACTGAAGGGGAAGAGGGGAGGGGGGATGGCGGAGTGAGAGGGAAATGGGAGGAGACGAGGAAGTGGAAATTTTGAATGGTATTATTTATAAAGCAAAAAAAAAATTGAAAAAATATCTGCACCTCCTCAAAATGTTTATTCAGTTTTACCAGGTAAGAAGTAAGTTTTTGGAAGAATTTGCTACTGTTTTATACATTGTTGTCTTACTAATAAACTAATACATTTTAAGAGTAAAAAAAAAAAAAGATAGAGATGAAAGAGAGGGTGGGAGGAAGGAGATTTTCTATCTCTATTTCTTGTCTAATAAAAAATAAACGAAGTGCATTGAATGCCTTGAAAGTGTCCTCCTTGGTTCCAGGACTCCTGTTCAATTTGTTCCTCAGTGGGATTCGTAATTACATGGCTTTAGCTTCAGGGCAGAGTGAAATCACATCCACTTCCAGTAATGACTTTTAAAGAAATTTTTTAGTTAAGTAGCTACTAAAAACTCATTATTAACAAATAGTTACTTGATTATTTCCTCCACTTTTCCTAATAGTGTTCTGAATAGCTTTTATTTCCCTGTAAAAATAATTCTCTGTACAAGCAATGCCATATTATCTCTTCTTAGAAGTACTGAAACCCTTCACACTATATACTCAGTGTGTGTGTGCACACTCATGGATGGGTAAAACCTTTAGAAATGTTGAGCTTCTTTGGACTTAAAATCTAAAGTTATAAACGGTGTCCTAAGATAGTATCCTGAGTCAAACTGTGACCGTCTTCCTGAGATCAGCTATGTCTAGTCTCCAGAGTCCATCATGGCAGAGTTAACACCCTCCTAGGAGGGTAAGAAGGTCACAGAACCTTCAACCCAAGTGTCACCATTCTTCCCAGCCATTTATAGGCAATTCTGCCTTAATTGTCCATAGCTAGTATATAAACTAGGAAAAAAACTAGGGGCAAGGGGTTCCATCTATGGGGCTCCAACAAGGCCACCATCCATATGGGGTGGAGAATTTCCAGTTTGGCTGTTTTGGGGGTCACTCATGCTCCTGTTAGTAAAACTCACCACCACTGTTATGTAAGTAACCCTAATAAACTCATTGGCTCCCAGGATAAACTGAGGCAGAATGTACTTTGGTTTGTGATTAGCACCTTTAGAGGGAATGGATGTTGTTCACTCTTCCCTGGGCGGGGTGTGTGTGTGTGTGTGTTAAAATCCTTGTGACAAATTGGCCTCTGGAAAGGATTTTGTAGGCTGTTATATTCTGGGGTGTCCGGACTTCTAAAATTCCTCCAATGATCCCCTATTTCTGTTCCCTTTGAAAAAGCAGCAGTGCCTAACAGTGAGTCTTCCCCTTCCCCTGCCTGGGACCCTCTCTTGGAACTGCAAAATGACTCTATTTTCACTCCCAACCTACTTTCACTCCTAAATAGATGTGAGAATCAAAAGAGGACTTAAATTGAAAGTTTAGAATGTACCTGAATGTAATAAGTGAAATAATATTCTCTTCATTAACCATTTTGTAAGTTGGCCCTGTGATCCTATAAAATATTTAGAGCACATTAAAATAAGAATATCAGAGAGGGCAAGTGTGAGAGGGCTCACCCCTAAAAGAACTCACGAACATTTTCTCAGCCTTTTTAAAAAATATTTATTTATTATGTATACAACATTCTGTGTGTATGCCTGCAGGGCAGAAGAGGGCACCAGACTCCATTACGCATAGTTGTGAGCCACCATGTGGTTGCTGGGAATTGAACTCAGGACCTTTGGAAGAGCAGGCAATGCTCTTAACCACTGAGCCATCTCTCCAGCCCTAAACCTTTCCACCATAATAGTGTGTGTATGTGTGTGTGTGTGTGTGTGTGTGCACGCGCGCATGTGTATGCAATGTTAGAGTAGTGATACTGTCTTGATGTGGTTAAGATGTAAAATGTTCTTTCCCTTTCTTCTTACATGGCCATTTTACATTAGCAGGTGGTAAGATAACTGTATTTTTCTAGTTATTTGCCACATTTCTTCTGTGACTACTACACATGTTGATAATGGGCCTTTGCCAGTTTTAGTAATTGTTTGCATAATTATGCATAACCACTGTAAAAATTTCTGAGAATCAAAGGACACTCTGCCAAACATTCTCAAACATAACCTGGGGCCATTGGCATGGAAGAAAGGCTTCTAAACACAAAGTCAAAAGCTAACTTCAGACAAATCAAGTTCCTGTTGGGAAGGTCAGGGATGAGCCGTGTTAGCTTATTTAATCATTCCCACGGTCCCCTAGAGGCTCACTAAACCAAGAGTCACCCAACTTTAAATGCTTACCATATGCTAGCTAATAACAAGTGACCCCCAAACTCAAACCTTTGTTAATCATGTGTGAATTTTGCCAGAGTCCTCCGAAGGGTTTACTACTCTTTGTTAAGCTCTACTGCAGAAAAACAATCATTTCAACTACCCTTCCAGAGATCATGTTGACAGCTTGAAGTGGTTTACCTATGGAGGAGTCGCTCCGACAGTGATGCTCAGAAACACGGACAAGCAAGTGTGGGCCGGTTGGTGGCATGTGCTCATCAGGTCTGCCCACTCTATCAGTTTTACTCAGAAGACTGGCTGCTGCCCCTACAAAAGCCTCTAGAACACAAGTTGAAGCACTTAAGATTAAATTAATAATATACTTCAAGGGCATCAAAATATACTTTAAGACTTTGAAGGCTGCGCATGTTGGCACACACAGGTCATCTGATAGTTCTCTGGAAGGGTAGTGTGTGCCCTTAACTGGGCCACCTCCCCACTCAAATCCCCGTATTTTGGAGGTGGATGCAGGATAGGGTGTTCTAGACTGTTCTGGCCACACTGTGAGTTCAAGGCCAACTGAGAATAGGCAAGACCTTGCAGGTAGAGGTCAGAGGACAATCTCAACCATTGATCCTTGCCTTCTGCCCTGGTTTAAGTCAGGGTCTTTCTTGTTGGTCATTGTTGCAAACATCAGGCCTGCGGGCCCACAAGCCTCCAGGAATTCTCCTGTCCCATCTCCCCATGAGATCATGAGATCTGAGATATGTTACCAAGCCCAGCATTACATGAGGACAAACTCAGGTCCTCACCTGACTCACTCATTCATCTCAACCCTGGGCTAAGGAATTCTTGATGCTATGAATTACCAAGTGTATGGATGAGAATTAAGTGTATGGTTTTTTGGGGGGAGTTATGATGAGGGTATTTAAGCTTAGAGCACCATTATCTGTACAGTGCACCCTTAACATAACTAAGTCATCAGTAATGGCCCCAAAACTTAGAGGGGAGATAGATAATCCCAAAAAAATCCTGAGAGGAAAAAAAAATGACATCACCACACAAAGTCTTTAGAACATTATATTTCATAAAAGACAATGATAAAAAAAGTACAAACATTTTCATGAGAAGCAAAACAAGACCAAAAGAAAAAAAAAGAAAAAAGATTGCAAGGATTCACTAGCATTTTATGTCAATGTACTCACATAGAAGTATTTCATATTATAATAAATAATCTTAAGTACACTTCCGCCTCCTGAAAAACAACACCGTGACAGTTTGCTTCTTAAATGACAAATCTGCAAACCCAAGGCAAGAAATCTAGAGTGCTATTTACCTGACAGGTCTATAAGGAAGAGGACAAGGCCAAGTACAATGACACAAAATCTGCTTTGACTGTCTCCAGAGAAGACTATTGTATTGGCTATGCTTCCACTCTGTCTTCAGTTGGCTACCAGTACGGTGGCTGGGATAGGAGTGGGAGGTTTTAATAGATAGTTTTGTACTTAAATTTTATAAAATAAAATTTTCTTAGAGAACACCTTTTCATAAAATACAAATAGAAATTTAATTTTTCATTATTTTTTATTTATTTTGTGTGTGTGTGTGTGTGTGCGCACTTGTGTATGCGTGCACCTCTTTGTGTGTGTGCACACATATGGAAGTCAAAGGACAAGTTGCAGGGGTGGGTTCTTTTCTTCCACAGTGTGGGTCCCAGGGATCAAGGTCAGGTTGCCAGGTTTGGTGCAGGCACCTTTACCCCTGAGCCAACTCAAAGGTTGACAACAAAAAAATATCTTTATAAAAAGGAAGAAAGCCACCTCATTCAAACCCAAGTTTTGGCAAAGAATTAAATGACATCTTCACTAAGAACCGGAAAGAATGTTACATGAATGTGTGTACTGTCTCCCTTTCTTTGGTAAGCAGTCCATCAGTCATGATTTTTTTTTCTCTAGTTCAAAGGCAGCAAATGATTTCTCTAGTGTCATGAGGACCTCCTGGCACCTCTGTGTCCACACTGGATTTGCGACCAAGACAACTGACAGACAAGTGGTCAGAGGGTGCCTTCCTCAGAGAAGCAACACCACCACTTTTAAAGTGTCGTAGTTAGCAAAGCAGCCAATAGGGAGTAGACACCTGATGAAAACCACTGGGAAGATTTGATCAGAACAGATTGTCTGTTTCCGCTAATACACAAGGAAGAGCTTTATTGTCATATGACCATGGTAACTGAGCAAAACTGTCATTCATGGGAACATGTATAGGTCACTGTTTCTTCATGTTACAGTTCATAACTGAAAATAATTTTGGGTCTGAATTAAAAAGAGTAAAACAGAAAACAAAGGTGGTTCTCACAGGTTGGCATACCAGATTCAACATTAAAATACAGCAAAAATACTTATATCCAATTCCTGAAGTCAAATCAATGCCAGATTTAATCCAAAAGAGTAAGGCAGATTACCTGGAGTCCTGAATGTTTCTGAAACAGTGAACTATGTACCAATGTGAAAAGCTATCCCAGTGTGGACAGCCTGACATTATAAAATGTGTTTCCTGAATAAGATACAGCATGGTGTCAATTTCCCCACCACTGTGAGGATCCCTCCTCTCGGTTCATCCCCCACCAAAACCCTGTCTCACAAGCCCTCAGCGACAGCAACATTACATCCCACTGTCATCCCGTCAAATTAAACACTGCATCAGCAAGACAGAAAATAAACTAGCATACAAGGATCTTCATCTTCAAAGTACTGATTTTTCACATTTTGAGTAGCAAAAAAGTTAGAAGGTAAATATTTCAGAACCACTTCTAAGAACTCAACATAGCAAGACTGCTGTCACGACAGGATCGGGTAAGGATTTTAATTACTGTACGATTGGGTTTGTGGCCATCAGCATTACCAAAACTATGACGGAAGATGACAGCTGCAAGCTAGGCTCTCGACTCTCACTAGCTAGAGAAGGGGAGCACACTTTCTCACACCAGAATTCTCTCACGCCTCACGCTTGGGTAAAGTTCACTTGACAGAGACACTGTCCAGTTTTAAATTTGTGAAAGTATGGGAGATAAAATCTTAATAAGAATATGAGCTTTTTTCAAGAAATTTGTTTTCAAAAAATTATTATTATTAATTTTTTTTTGGTGTTTCGAGACAGGGTTTCTCTGTGGCTTTGGAGCCTTTCCTGGAACTAGCTCTTGTAGACCAGGCTGGTCTCGAACTCACAGAGATCCGCCTGCCTCTGTCTCCCGAGTGCTGGGATTAAAGGCGTGTGCCACCGCCGCCCGGCGAAAAAATTATTCTTTATCATTGATATTTTTCAAAGTAAGAATACTGTTTTGGCTTTACTGTTTGTCATGGAAAAGCTCATCCAAACTGAGGATGACTGGACTTGGCATTAGGTAGTGTTTCAGAAGTTACAGTATCCACATGTTCAGTGAACTGATTTTTAAGGTAAGTCTAAAGGCCCCAGATTCAATCCCCAGCACCACAGAAAGGGGGAGGGTCTACTAAATTATACTCTTAGTGAGAAAACTTTAATAACACCAAAGATTTCTTGAAAGTGAAAAAAAAAGTTTGAATGTTTGGCTGATGTGAAAAGGGAATTGTGTCATCTGAGAATTAAAGTTGAAGTTTATTTTAATCTAAGCATTTATCTTCATAAAAATAGAGCATCTAATTTCTCATCTAATAGTACAATTCATCTGTATAAGCACTACTGGCTTTTCCATTAAGTTCATTCTTTAAAAAAGATTTTAAAAGAAGATACTTTCTTTTGGTTCTCTTTAACTGGAAACAATAATGCTCATTATGAAACGGGAAAAAACACAGCCTATAAACACAGCCTTGGGAACTTTTTTTTTTTGAGGCACAGGATCCCTGACACTTACATTGGAGGTACATAGAGACATTTAATGTGAAGAGTCCTATAGAGCATATCACTTCACGACTTGGAAGGGTTTCCTGGAAATACGCATGCAGTATGCATAAACAATATGGCTGTTGACTTGGCAAAACCTGATGAGATTGCAAGCAAGGGAAAACAGAAAACAAAACAAAACAAAAACAAAAATAGGTAATTCTGGCAGGAAGAAAAGCTGGGCCAATCGTCCCTCTTTCCTTCAGAACCGTCAGCAGGCTGTGCCTTTGCCCGCATGGGGCTGAAGGAAGATCTAGAGCTGAACACTGGGAGAACAGTTACTGCACTGTCTGTCCATCGCTGACATTCCCTTCTTTCCATACAAGCTTAACCTTTGTTTTGAGACATAGATTTACATAGTTTTTTTCCCCCATGCAATAAAAAAAATGTATATAAAAGTTCAATGAAGGCATAACCAATTACATGCAAAATTGTGACATCTTACTTTTCAACAATTTGAACACATTTAATTTACATCACATATGTACAAAATATGTTTTGAACGGAAATAAAAGCATTCTCTTGAATTAAATTATAGGTTTCAGTATAAAAAAATCTTCTCTTTGTAGGGAGCTCTCTTCACTTCCATTCCCAAGCAATGGGTTCAGGTCTCTATAATGTTTGCCATGGAGGATGCCCCAAAGTGGGGTGGAGAGTGGGGGAGTACGATGGTATGGAGTCCCACGCTGTAAACATAAGGACTGCTGGCTCTTTTCACAGACTGGGACAATAAAACGTGTCAACCTCTAGCCTCCAGGCAGAGTACACTCCAAGCCAAGTTCACAATCCAGCACTGTGGTCGACCCCACCACAAGAGACTTCTTTTAATAGTCTTCAATTGGAGCTAACTCTGGCATGAGGTTTGCAGATATATTTGTATACAACCTATCCACCAGTACTTTGGGCGTGCATAATAAATTGTTCAATCCATCGATGTACTGACGCTCCTTAGAATACCTTAGTAATTTATACCTAGAAAAGCAGGAAACTAGATATGAATATAGACATATATTGTCTACATCAATCTGTCTGTACCTCTCTATATACACCACACACACACACACACACACACACACACGCACACACACACACACACACACACGGAGTAAGTGCAATCCAAAAACATTTGCCAAAGACACCTTTGATCATGGAAGCAACTTCTTTCTATTTATTTTTCTAGCATGTAGTATATCAGTTCTGCAGCCCTGAGTCTCACAATGTCCATTCAACTTACCTCCCTAAAAACTGTACTTCCCCCCTGTGGTGATGAGGGATAGATGTGTACTTTCCCAAATCTCCCTCTGGCCGGGTTACATTATACCCAGCATAGTGAACTCTGCAAGGCAACATAAAATGAAATGAATGAATTTCAGAACAAAACAGATTTAGGAACTACAAACTTCCCAGCCCAAACCCCCCTTTCTTAGAAGAGGCAAACATTTACAAAATGTAGAGAGAATTTAGAACCTCAATTACTAAGCAACTTGTGCCTCAACATACCTGTTCCAAAGGTCATCATCCTCTCCCCCCCAGCCCCAGAAAGCATTGGGAAAGCCATTGATCTTCCAAAACTGCTCCACCGTCAGGCCGCTCACCCCACCGAAGAACTCCTTATACGGAAGACTACAAAAGAGAAGATGGCAGTGTCCCCATCAATCAGGACAGCCGGCCACACTTTTCCACCTCTCATGTGCTTTGACATACACTGCTAGTTTCACAAAACAAGCTGATTTAGAGGGTAAAAAAAAGCATTCTGGGAAATGTGAACAGAGAAATAAAACATTCTCATAGGCCAGCAAAGCAAGTATTTACATTAAATGGAAAATAAAAACACACATGGCATTTGAAATTTAATTGTACCTTAATTCTGACTCAACTTCCGGTGTCAAAAATAATATTCTCTCAAAAAACATACTTAAACATGTTAGTAACTGTCAATGTTTGCTAGATCTTGCTAAATTAAAGTCATTTTAAAATATGAACTGACTTTATTTATAGGCATATTATTTGTTACATAGAACAGGATAAATATAAATCAGGAAGAAATAAATGTTTAATTTTGAAATGAACTTGTCTATTTCTAAAATTACTTTACCTATTTGAATTAAACTCACAAAATACTCAGTATTTAATATATACTTTAAGAACATTTCCCACATATTTATTATGGGGGATGCCATGTTGCAGAGGGTCAGATTTTCTTGTAGTAATCCTTGTACAAGGACAACTTGTAGAAGTCGGTTTTCTCTTCTACCAGGTGGGCGCATCAGGCTTGCCACAACACTTTCACCTGCTGAACCAGCTCACCAGCTCCAAATATATTTATTTTTAATGGGCTAGTGTTTAGAAGAAAACATTCAATTTTTAATATAGGTTTTATTTTCCCTACTTTCTCTAACTCAAATCCCAAGGAGTCAATCAATTCTGAACCACTTTAAAAATTTATTCCATTTACTCATTTGTGTATGTGCCCATGTAGGGGACAACTTTTAGGAGTTGTATCCTGTACATAACAGAAAATAGTCTAAGTTAAATGAAATTATCACAAATACACTAAAGAACATCATTTTTTTTAAAAAAAAAAAATCTTCACAGTGCTTACCTTACACTGTCTAGACAGGAGACTAAAAGCCAGCAGGCAAGAGGTCAGGGCATGGCCCCCCTGTGAGCATCCTCCTGCCCAGACCCTGACCGGCCATTGTCCCTCTGCTGCCATCTTCTACTGGTAACTTTATGACTTCTTAACAAGGCTCCAAGCCAAGCATCCTAACCTCTGGATGGCTCCAAAGGACTGGCTGGAATTTAAGTGCCAGGAACTGCTGGTTTTGAAGACTCATACTCATTGCCATGATGGCTGGGCTGACTTCCACGCCCACTAGCAATGTCTACCTCCTCTTTCCGCACACCCTCACCAGCACTTGCTGCTACTTTTAAAAATAAGTGTGCACAATGGATTTTTAGTGAGACATAAAAGAAAAAACCTTGTACTGTTTAGAGCAGTGGTTCTCAACCTTCCCGTCACCGCAACTCTTTAATACAACTCCTCAGGTTCTGGTGACCCCACAATAAAATTATTTTCACTGCTACTTCATAACTGTAATTTTGCTATTGTTATGAATAGTAATGTAAATATACAATATCCAGGATATCTGATATGTGGCCCCGCAAAGGGATTGAAATCCACAGGTTGAGAACCCTGTTTCAGAGGAAAATGGATGCGCCAGACAGCATGTTAAGCAAAGTAAGTCAAACTCAGAAAGACAAAGGCTACATGGTTTCTCTCAATTGCAGAAGCCTAGCCCTTACACAGATATGTAAAAGCACACCTATGTAGGAGCATAACTCCCTGGGGAAAGGGAATGAGAAAAATCAGAAAAAGAGTGAACAGGGTCCTCAGTGCGATGCACTTGTACAAGAATGTTTTCATGTCACTGTGTGCGTGCAATGAATATTTGTTAATCAAAATTGCACTTTAAAAAAAAGCGGGTATTTGGTTACAATGAGATGGCATTACCCATGGTAAGGCCTAATCTGAGTCATCTGTGTGTTTTCCTCAAGCCTTCTGTCAATACTGGATCATTAACTTTGACTTGAGTGCTTCGGATTTTATATTTAGATTAACAGTTACTACATAATAAAGATACTTATAGGGGTCTGGGGAGGTGACTCACTATGCAAGCATGAGGAACCAAGTTTGAATCTCCAGCACCCACTTAAAATGCTGGGCACTGAGGTAGGTGTATGCCAGTGGTTCCAACTCTGGGAATGAGCCATTTTCCTGAGGGTTGTTGGCCATCCAGCTAAATAAATTGGCAAACTCCAGGTTCAAAAATAAGGTGGAAAAAGACTGAGGAAGATACATGACAGCAAGCTCTGGCTTCAGACAGACACAACACACACACACACACACACACACACACACACACACACACACACGGTGAGGGGATATTTGCATCATATAATTACAGAGCAGGTGGTCTGCAGAAGGGCAGGTCTGGATTCTGGACCATTGCTAATGGGGTGGGGGTGAGAAGAGGGGGTGCCAGCGTGGGTCACAGTTAGTACACTTCAGGATTAGGGTATGTGATCCCAGAAAGCAGCCCACAGATGGACTCTACTATCCAAGGAAGAGGAAAGCAACCTTGAGAGGAACATGTGACTAGGCAACCCCTGAAGAATGAGAACCTACTTTTAAATCTCTGTGCTTACTACAGGAAGTCAGGTTCCTTCCCACCACACCACATTCAACCTCTGTGTGATCTCGAATGGGCTGTTCTTGGGCAGCCTCAGATGGAGGCCCAGCGTGCTGCTACAGGCACACCAAAGACCATCGAGAGTGGACACGGTACTCACATGTACATGTACTTGTCCAGCTTTGCTGCAAAGTGTCGTGGCATCTCTCCACAGCCGTAATAGTTCCGGTCGTTTTCCGGCAGATGATCCACGTCATGGAAGATCACGCAGTCCCAGGTGTTGTCTTTCATGGCCTCTTTGAAACCCACGTTAAAGAGCATCGCACGATTGAATGGTTGTGTGCCAGTCTCCATGGAGCAGAGAAAACCAGAAATGCACTCAGACTTGGTCATGTGATACTTTTCACCACTTCTTAATTTGTTGGATCATAGTCAAGTAAAAATTATATCGTGGTAAAGAAATACACAAGTCAGAAACATATGTTGGGCTTCCCAAGCTCAGCCAGGCACCACTTACCAATGGAGGGTTTGTTTCACTGAGTGACCGACACTGCTCAGATATTACAGAGTTATACACACAAATTATGGATGCTGTATCACTGGGAGATATACCTTGGGGGCCACCATTATACATGCCCGATGCCACTGACTGATGTTGTTACAGGGCATAGGACTGCATGCTGTTTAAATTTACTTACGATGCACTTTGATGACAAAGAAGAGAACCTGACAACTGTTACTATCTACTCTACTGGTAAAATATGAGCATATCAACTTGTATTCTGCTTTACTTCAAAAATGCCAGATCACCAACTCTGTATGACCAAGTTTAAAGATAAAATAATAAAAGACAGTACATCAAAGGACACATAAACAACTCAAAAAAAAAAAAAAAGCATGTGCTGCACTTTCTACGGTATTAAAAATGAGGCTAGGAGTTCTGCTAGGGAGACGGTCAGCACTCAACCCTGTCTGCTCTTACAGAGGAACCCAGTGTGATCCCGGCACCCACGTCACAAACATCTAGGACTCCAGTCTAAGGAGTCTGATGTCTCTGCCCTCCTCAGGACCCTCAGGACCTGCACTCAATTGCATATGCCCACTTAAAACAATAAAAATAAATTATTTTTCTTAAGACAGGAGGGAGAGGCTGTGGTTCAGTGATAAGAATTTTGCCTATAATGCTTGGAATCCTGGATTTGCACCCTATTGTGGGAGATGAGGAGATTAAGGCAGGAAACTGAGGGTCACTCCCAAGCAGGCCCTTCTCTGCATAACAAAGACGGGCACATCCTTCCGGAAGGACAGATGCTCTCAGAAGGTCTTTGAAGTACACAGCAAAGCATTTTCACACAACACACACCCAGCTTCCTTCCTTTTGTAGCCATCCTACATTACAGTGCACTTCACTTTTTTTTTTTTAAACTCTCTATTCCTGCTTATGGTGAAACAAGGCTGTTTTAACGGACACAATAGAGGAACTTATTACATAAAATCCAACTTCCCATACTGCAACTCCTTTCCTTTATTCGTAACGATGAAACAAGTCTGTGGCAAACAGCAAAACTTGCTTCAGTGGCTGAAGATTTAGGTCCTTACAAATGCTTAGCATTTAACAAATCTGAGAAAAGGGATTCGGCAGGAGGGAAGGAGTCAGGCAGTGTGCCTCGGGAGAGACACCACTCAGTGTGGGGCACAGGTTCCCACAAACTGGAGGTCACAGAAAGCACACTGCTCTTTCATAAGGAAAAGGAAGCAAATTATAATATTAGTATTGGCACATCGATATCGGCTTTGCTAAACCACTTGTTTTCTAAGGTCTTAAAATCTGCTCCTATAAAACGTGGACACAGCACTTGGAGGTTGAGGCAAAGGAATTTCCATTTCCAGCCCATCTTCGTCAGCCAAAAGTGCACGGCTTTCAACCCTTCTGCATGTTTAGTCTGGCATCTGTGTCCACACTTGGATGCTAGCTCTTGCTCTGTTAACTTGATTTTTTTCTACAATTCTTACTCTGGAGGCAGAGGAGTTAAATCAGACCACCGCCCTTCCGTCCCACCTCCCAACATGGTTGCCTTGATTTTTGTTTAAATTAATGAAGTGTCCATTATTAGCACTGTGCAATCATTTCCTCAGTGCTAAGAGAATGATTTTTTCCTTGTGGAGGAGATTAGCTAGCTTTCTGGATAACTAGAAAGGACAGTCGACAGAACCTATACCTTTAATAACTGATGTAATTAGGGAAATTTCAAATCCTCTCTCAGCTCCTAGTCTCCTCAGTTCAATTCCCACCGTCCTCACGGGCAGCCATGTGACTCTCATCCAGGCTTCTGCTTTACACTCTTGATCACCCATGTCTTTTATGTGGCTTACTTAATTTGCTGTGGTATGTCTTTCAGATGTGTGTCCACACATGTGCATGCACGTGTACATGTGCGTGTGTACGCTTGTGTATTTCATCACTAAATGACTGAAAATGCAACGGTCTACCCTTGAACTGACATTCTGGGTAGAAACTTCATGGGCAAAGTGCCTTTCTTTCTCTAGAACCTGTAAGTCAGGCTCTTAGGCACCTGCAATGGTAGGCGAGCTCACATATTCCTGACTCCTATCCGTCATTTTTTTCTGTAGTCTCCTTAATATCATCTCTTTTCCCTTTCATCCTAAACTTAGAAAACACTGTGCTCTATAATGAATGTGTGCCTTATTCACATGTGCATTGTGACACATGCTTTTTGCTTCTGAAAACCTCTCTCTCTCCCCAGCTGTCCTAGAATAGACAGGTCTTGAACTCACTGAGATTTCTCTGCCTCTGCTTCCCAAGTGCTGGGTTTAAAGGTGTACACAATATTTAGCTTTGGAAATTTTTCTTCAAAATTTTTTTTAGCCCTTTCCTTCCACACTCCTAAAATTTTTTTCTGTGTGGTTCTTCCAGAATTCTGATGAGTGGGTGTATTTGTTATACATTAATATATTAAAAATAGCAGCAAAACTTGGTGACTTAAGAAAAGCCACAGACGGGAGATGTAACTCGCTGACAGTGATGGATCCCTAGTACTAGAAAAGCTGAATGGAAATGAAACAGGACAGTGGCTATCTAAGATGCTGACCACATCTTCCACAGAGATGGAGTTCTGAGCAGGCTGAATCAGTCATGTGCCAATGACCTACTCTCAAGTCAAGACTGCCCCTTCTCTGGTCGTGGGTCCCAGGCAGTTTACCTTGTCTCCCTCGGGCCTCTTGAAGGACGGTTATCTTCACACGGAAGGGGTGCTCTTAGACTGTAGGAGTTATTTTGTCTCCTACCTATTCTTTCAGAAGCTTCACTCACCACCTTTTCAGTTCCACTGACATTCTACTCTGCTCTTCCGTTATAGTGAACCATTCTCATTTCAGACACGATCTTTCACTTCTCTGTTAGCTCCATGGATCCCGGCTGTGAGATTTGGTAGATTTTTATCTTTGCTCTCTCATTACCTTGCTTGACTGTGTCTCATTTGTGGACATTTTCTTTAAAACCTGGAGCTCTGTGGTTGCCTATTCATGTTTAAGACTAAAGTACTAAAAAGTGAAGGCGCTCTCTCTGCTCACACTGCATATCACTGTATCAGTAAATAACTCTACTCTAATAAAACCAACCCAACCACTGTTGAAAATGTCCTGTGTCACCAGAGCCCAGGCATCACCATATCCTTTGCGATGACCGCAGCGGCTTTCTAACTGGTCTCCTTGTTTCCTTCCTGCCTCACCTGTGACTCATTCTCTGCATAGAACGCAATGGTTTTGTTTAAGTTGTCATCTGCACGTCACATGATAATTTACTATCTCACCCTTCCAGAACATTAAGGGGCTTTAGTTGGTGTGATGGGGAGTCTCGATGAGGGGTTGTCTACAGATCAACTTTGGGCATGCCTGTGAAAGATTTACCTTGATTGTACGGATTAACACGGTAAGTAAGGCCAAGCCCACTGTGGGCAGTTTCATTCCCTGGCTTTGGGTCCTGAGCTACATGAGAATAGAGACGAAAGGAGAAGCAAGTATAGTGTGTTCATCTCTCTCTGCTCTTGACTGTGGATGAGATAGTTCATCATCATTTAAAAAGAAGCTGATCTTTCTTTCGTTAGTTCCTTTGTTGGAAGTGAGTTCTGGTCTTTCTGTCCTGTTCCATTTAATTTGCTTGCCTGTTTCTATAAGAAGACCTTTTGGAATTTCTCCTCCATTCTCAGTAGAATATACAACAAAATTAATAACAGATAAAGTGTGGCATGACTTGTATTACTAAGGGCCATTTTTTTTGTGCCGATTGCTCAGATTTTTATTGAAGACCATTTCTACTAAGGACTGAAGAATATCCAACTAAAAGATTTTTTTTTTGTGGTTTATTCTGAATTAAAAAAAAAAAAAACCTTCTTGGCTTTAACTATGTGGCTAATCTGACCTTCAGATACGTATGTGCATATGTTGGCATGTCTGTAGCTTGTATATTGTATTCGTCTCACGCCACTGAGACAGGACCTCACCGTGTAGCTCTTCCTGGCCTCGTTGGTGCTCACTATGCAGACTGGCTGGCCTTTCCACGGAGATCCAACTGCTGTGCCTCCCGAGTGCCGAGACTAAAGGTATGTGCAGTGATGCCTGGCCCCGGCATGTGTACTTTTCACCATAGCAACTTATCCTATAAAAACTGACCTTTCTAGAAATGATCACCAGTCAGGATTTGAAGCTACTTTCACGACAGCTGTACAGTGCTGTCAGAGATGGCTAGCCTTCTCTTTTGAACCATCATCCACCCATAGTGTGCAGGAGGTGAGCACTCTCTGGACTTTGGTGCTGGTGAACGACTTTGAGGCTGTGGCAAAAAATCTGCCAGAGCAGCTAAGATCCGCATTTGAACTTTCCAGTCTCTGAGGTCTGAATCTCAGCCTTGATCGATACTAAACCAGGAACACACATTCGATAGTACAAAACAACTGAAGAGCACCCCAGAAAGCCAGAGAATCAAGGGGTGTGTATGGCTTTGCCTCCTCTCTGAAGACAGGTGAGAGATAAAGGTCTGTTGGGTGATTAACCCACGACAATAAACTCACTCCCAACAAAGGGCTAATGAGGAAAAAGATCAGCTGTTTTATAGATGCTGATGAAATAACTGAAAATCCATAGGACAAAAGAAGAACACCCAACCCTTCCTCCTTACCTCACACCACATATAAAGATTAACTCAGAGGGATTAACCCAAATAGGAGAGTTAGAACCACAAATGTTCTGAGAAAAACAGTCTGAAAGTATCTGAGAACCATTGTCAACTACAAAACAAGAAACAGGAACTATGAAAAAAAAATCAAATAACTGAACTTGATTAAAACAAAAACCTCTACTCTTCAATAAAACCCTGTTTGAGGCTGGGGATGGATCTTAGTGGTAGAGTTATTTTTAAATAGCAGGTGCAAGGCCCTGGGTTTAATCCTAGCACTGAAGGGGGAAGAAAACAAATACTATCAAGAAATTAAAGGGCAGACCACAGTCTGAAGATAAATACTTGCCAGGCATGACTCACAAATGACCTACGACTAGAATGCACAAAGAATTCTGCAGCCCAACAGATACCTCAATTAAAGTAACAGAAGAAGATTAAACAGAGACTTCCTACTCTATATGAACAGCACTGAAACTCTACCGACTCATCAACCAAGGCAAGCAGGGGAAGGAACGTAATGTGATCGGAAAGGCCAGCATGATGGCGAGCTTCAATTGTCAACTTGATACAACCTAGAATCACCCGAGAACGGAGCCTCAATGAGGGAGTGTCTATATACTGGGCTGGTCCATGGGCACGTCCATGGGGTCATAATTATGGTAATTGGTGTGGGTAGAGCCAAGCAACTGTAGGTGGCACTGCTTCCTGCCTGTCTGGAGCAGTGGAGAAGGAAGGCTGAGCTAAACCAGGAAGCAGGGGAGCACACAGTCATTATTCTCAGCATGATTGTGGGAGTGATGGCTATTTTAGGTCCCTGCCATGATGGACTATAACGTGGAGTTGTGAGGTAAAATAAGCCCTTTCCCGAGTTGCCTTTTGTCAGGGCATTTTATCACAGTAACAGAAATGAAATAGTCAGTACAGAATACACTGCCTACCGCTGAGCTTCCAGAAAAGAGAGGCCTAAGTCAGAAGAGAGCACTCTCTTCAAGGGGTAGCTCACTATTTTAGGTTTCTGAGACAGCGCTTTAGAAAGGAATAGAAATAAAATCACCAATTCTTTCATTACACTTACAGTCTTTAAACAAAGGCACAGACTGCAACAGCAAGGTGAGCTCACTTCAACTCTGTAATGTAGCCTAGGCCAGCCTGCATAGAATCCATTCAAGGCACGTGTAATATAGCCTAGGCCAGCCTGCAAAGCACCCATTCAGGGAACATGT
>JAQHUG010000549.1:48162-74704 GCA_028555095.1 Dicrostonyx torquatus | reverse complement strand
ACCAGGTTGGTTTAGAGCCCAGCTAGCTGTTGCCACTGAATTAGATGAAAACACAGAGCTACTGAGCTCCCTTCCTCTTCTTCCTTATTTTCAGGGCGTACAGGGACAACTTTCAGACTGATAAAGAGGGGAGGAGGCAGTTCTTGTTTGTTCTCTTTACAAGGGGTTAATGTCTGATGACTTTGTTCAAGAATTGCCTTGTGTCTCTGAATACATATATTCATTCTGTAAGTTCTGTTCCTCTAGAGAACCTTGACTAATAGATTCACTAAGAGGCTCAAAGCTGATCTAAGGGTTATTGTACAGCCCCTACATCAAAGGAGCTAAGTTTTTTTAATCCCTAACTTGCTTTGCTCCCCTGAATTCCTCCAATCCTAATCAGTCACATGAGCATACAGCTCACTAAAAGCTCTACTTAAGAATGGTTCCAGCTGTACCAGAAAATAGAAGAAAATACGCTAGAAAATTGAAGACCCATCCAGTACAAACCAGAGTAAGCAGAACAAACAAGTTTTCTGATCCTAACTATGCCACCAGTACGATACACACGTCCTGTGTCCTGTTTACATCTTAGCGTCAGCCTCTATGGCATCCCTCAGCTGTCATGACTATGTTTTTTCTTACATAGCATTCGACATATGCACTTATCACTCAAGTAATAAAAACAACCCATTTTCCAAGAGCATTTTCTAAAGTAGACTGCTTCATATTGCTACAACTGCTTAAACGATCTATAAAGAAATATGGAAATTCATTTATGCAATTATAAAATATTTCCCTAAAATCTGCACTGAAATGCATTGAGGCAGCTTTCCAAGTTGCGTGAGGTCATGAGAAAACTGAACCTTCATTTATTCATTTGTAATAAGGCCCCAAAGGCATTTATTAATCTCATAAACCCAACTCAACAAAACTGTGCTGTTTACCTCAAGCAAAGTGTTCTACTACAGGAGGGATGTGGGAGAAATGTGTGCATCCCTGAACAGCAGGAATTCAAGGTCAGGTCACTGATGTCACAGGATCTTTATCAGATGATGAACATCATTCTCCTTCCTACTCGGGATTTTGCTTTGATACTAACACACAAATAGGTTAGAAGAACACTGTTATTTTTTAAAGGGCTATTCCCAGGTTAAAGTCACATCAAAATCCTTGAAGATATAGCACCTGTTTGATGACACCTGGTTTTCATTTCTAGTACACAGTGCCATGCTGAACTCGAACACAGCACCATTATACAAATTTTCCACTGGGGTCACTTTCACAGGATTGACAGCAACTTCCAACCAGTTCTCTTTGCTGTTGTCTTGTTTTTGTTTGTTTTAGTGTACAAGAGGCTGACTCATTCCCTTACGATTTTTCAAACAAGCCATTAAATAGAATTCTGACCTATCAAAAGCCTGTGCTCTGCCTTCTGAAAACCAAGAGCTCGAAGCCCTCCCTTCCAAGTTTGACCATGAACTCTGAGAGGCCTCTGGGGATTGACTGATAAACAGCTTGGCAGCCCCAAGCTGAATCCAACTGGAAATAAGGACATTAGCACCATTCCAGAAACTGGTGGAAAATACCTACAGGCGTCAACAGTCATTGGCTCAATGGCCTCTCCCCTGAACAAGGCAGTACCGAAAAGAAATCCATTCTGCAAATTAAACTGGTCTCACCTTTTTCCCAGAAACCCTGGGACCCTGAACACAGCAGAACACTCTGTGCATGTAGAGGTGCTCTTACAATCTTGAGAAGAACAGCGCTGATCACAAGGAAACTGTAAAGGTCTGGGCGTTAAATACATACATACCTTTTGATGCTTTCATCAAATCAAAACTTAAAAAATATTTTGCTCTCTGTTTTGAACAAAGCACACCTTCTCCCCAAATCCTTAGTCACTGTCACACAGCCTTTGAGGAAAACTGCCTCACCTTCCATCTGGGTTTACAGTCTTTGGGCCTCCAGTGGCCTCCTGGCCCAATCTCTCCATCCTTGGAGAAGAGCTGTTGAACTTCATCAAAACTGATCTCACTCACATTGACACTGAGGAATCCCCCTGCAAGTCAAAACACATGAAGGACTAGCATCAGTCATAGAGTGACGGGCAGTACGGGTTATTCCTGTCATCACCATGTACTTATTGAACAATACGGTAACTTGTATGGCTACCCCACTATATTTGGTACATTGGCTGAAGAAAACAAAATTCTTCAGCTCTTCGCTTTTAAGTAAAAACACTTTTAAGTATATATATATATATATATATATATATATATACACACACACACACACACACACACATATACACATATATATTTGGAATATATAATTTTTGGAATATAACATATTTGGAAAATGCTGAAGCTCACTCTAACACAGCACACTCTAATGTGTGTGTGTCAAGTGTATATGCACGCATGGATGTGCACATGAATGGTGTGCATGCACAGGGCAGAGGATAACTTCTCTGGTCTCAGTCCTCAGGCACCTTCTGTCTTGTGTTTGAGACAGGGCCTTTCACTAGCCTGAAACTGCAGTTTATAGGCTAAATGTGCTACAAGGGGACAGAATCCACTGTGTCTGCCTCTCATCACTTCATCACAGAGATAACATGTACACACCAACATATCTGGCTTTTTATGTGCATTCTGGTGGCCTAAACACAGGCCCTCATGCTTGGAAGGCAGAAATTCTCCAAATCTTCCATCTCCCTAGCCCTTAAAACTACACAAGAGTGAAGAGTTAAATGAGTGATCAGAGGGACCTGAATCCTAGAGCCTGCTAGGAGACATTGTGCTTTCTCTGCCTCAGCTTCCCCATCTGTAGGAGGGTGCAATGATGCTTGCCCTTCAAGGTGATCACATCCATTTGATTCAAAAGCCAGCAGTATCAGCAGGCTCCACAGCCACAGATAAAATGGACCTCACATCAGAACATGACATTTTTCTTGTCATTATTCCTTAAACAAAACATATAATACCTACAGTTACCAATCTCGGGGTAAATAAAAGCATGCATAGGTAGCGTGCAAATATGACATTTTATGTAAGGGACTGAGGTGTTCATAGACTAGAGCACACTGAACAGGAAGGTCCTGAAATCAATCCTCCTGAGAGAGGATTGTCATCTGTAGGAAGGATAGGGGACAGGACAGACACTAGATATACTCAGGAAGTATTGGTTGCTGTCACTATTATTTACGGACCTTCTCCCCCATCCTCCAGCCCCCGGAAAGAGAACACAGGGCCCCATATAAGGTATTGAGAAAGGAGAGAAAGATAGAAAAATTAAAGACACACAGAAAGGAAAACAAGCTTCTCATCCTAACTATTTTGCATTTCTTGTTGGTTGACAATCAAGAATCTGCAATGTAACTGGTAAAAGTAAGCTTGCTACAAAGGCAGTGCTTAGTCTCCCAAAGGGTGGTGAAACAGCAAATGATGTGGCCAGAATGTATGTGGGCTTGAGTTGCAGTCTGTTAGCACTACTCTAGACCCCAAATATAAACCCTGCATCTCAGGAGACCACCTTACAATTTCATTTAAGAAAAAAAAAAAAAAACAAGAAAAGATTCCTTAGCATAAATGAGCAAACCAGCTTATATACGTTTAAACTTTACTTATAAATTGTTTCAACTCTGTTGGAAATTACATTCTCTGAACAATGTAACTTACAAAGCCACATAATCATGTATACAGCCTCCTAAAGACACTTATGGGGACTCCTGCTCTTGAGAAGCTCACACCCCTTTGGTATATGGTTTTCTTATCTTGTATGTCCTGCAGCCTATCTTTGCTTCACTCTGGCTGGTCCTGAAACACATTTCTGTAGTACAATCAAAGACCAGGCTTTACCTGAGAAGAGGTCTCTCCGGCACTTTCCTGTTCATGTTGATACTACTACTGAGCCAAATCCCCAGTTATCGACTTGTTTGTTACTGAAGACAGAAATGGAATCTCAATAAGTAGTAGCCTAAGATAGCCTTGAACTCCCATGGGTTTGTTGGTTGGTTGGATTTGGTAGTGTTGGTGATTGAACCTATGACACACATTAAGCAAGTGTTCTATCACTGAACTGTATCTCATCCACCCTGTTTGCTTGTTTTGTGAAAAAAAAGCCTTGCCAAGTTGACCACACTAGTCTTTTAGTTGCAGTCATTCTGTCTTGTTCTCCCGAGGGGTTGGGACTACAGACCCACACCACCAGGTGCCGTCCTGGCCTTGAACTCTCATTCCCTTCTTCATCTTCCTGGTTAGGCTTCTAGACATGCACCATCATAATTGGCCCCCGATACATCGGTTTCCTTTTTTGAAATTGTGTGTGTGTGTGTGTGTGTGTGTGTGTGTGTGTGTGAGAGAGAGAGAGAGAGAGAGAGAGAGAGAGAGAGAGAGAGAGAGCGCAGATACCCTTGGTAATCAAATGAGAGAGAGGGAGAGAGAGCGCAGATACCCTTGGTAATCAAATGATCCTCAGTTGTAAGCTACCTTATGTGGGTGCTGGGAACCAAACTTGGGTCCTCTATTCTAGGCCCCCACCCCAGTAGTTCTTAAGAAAGGAAATTTGCAAATATAAGCCAATGTATTTATTCTGAGTGCCTGCCATGTATCAGGCCCCTGATTATACAGAGCTGAAAAGTCAGGAATTTCTAAGATGTTGTTGGTCTAACAAGCACCGACTTTCCAATGTAACTAACACTCATGCTTCTACTGTGAAATGAGGCTGAATTTCTCTTAATCTAGTCAAATTGTGAACTAAGAGCTGGAAATTTCTCAGTCCTCACGGGAACTGTATAGAAGCTGCTCACTACGGTCCCCCAACGTCCCCCATCTGTCCGCCCACCTCCAGTGATAGACGGGAAGACTTGGAACTGTACAGCAGCTACTCACTAACATCCCCCAATGTCCCCCATCTCCAGTAAAGCCAGGAAGATGGAACCACAGGTCATCCTTTAGCAGTTAACTAACCTGTCACCTGCTCAAATCCAAAGAGGTACAAAACAGTCTCGAATGCCCTCCGGTCAATTTTCCCTTCTAACTTCCTCGCCTCAGAAAGGATAAACCAGCAGACCTCTCCCAGCCGCAACTGCGCACAGGAAACACTTGGTTCTGTCCAGACATTCCCTGCCTTCCCTCTTCTGAATGCTCAGGTCTATCCACAGCCTCTGCTCCCACCCCATCTCATCTAGGGAAGCTGCAGGCAGCATCTGCTGTAGATGTACATGCCTATTCTCCCCAGAGTGAGCTAGGGAAATCTACCTTCTAATGTCAGCCTGCTCTACTGATGAATTTATAAAACAAATCCCCACACTTCGGTGAGACAAATCGCAAAGTGGCGGATCTTAAAACGGTCAGATTGCAGTATGTAAACCAGAATGAGCCTATGAACTTTGAAAGACAAGTCAAATATAAGAGTAACAGAAGACATCAGGCCTGAAATACCAAGACTTGATCACAAAAAACTCATCAAATAAAAAAATCACATAAATAGCTGGGTGGTAGCATCTCACACCTTTGATTCCAACACTCAGAAGCCAGAGGCAGGCTGATCTCTGAGTCTGAGGTTAACCTGCTTTACAAAGCAAGTTCCAGGAAAGCCAGGGCTATACAGAGAAGCAATGTGTCAGAAAGAAAAAAGAAAGAAAGAAATCACAAATAAATCAGGTGCATTTCAAAGCACGTTACTAAAATGACAGAGATCAGGCTAAATTACAAGCAGCTTGTGCACGTAATTGAAGCTTGTGTTCCTGCCCTGTTCAACAACATTTTGTCTTTTCTCCAGCTTTCTTGGCCCAGCATCTGTAATCATCATCATCAGCTTTCCCCCAGCATCCTTTGCAGTTTAATTTCTATCTCCAATGCATATACACAGTTCACTAAATTAGGAGTCAGGCTTTCTGGGTTCCTGCTGGCTGTCTAAAGACGTCTGACACCCGAGGTGACCTGTTTTCATCTTCCTTCTGATTGCCTCCTAATGGGTAACCCACATTGCCTGCGATCAGCTTTTCTGTGTACCCACAGGAAATGTGGAATGCCCTGGAATCCTAACACCTTACTAGCTGAAGGGCAGAGATGACCCAGTGATATGAAGCCATCCTGCCAGCCAGCCACAGCAGCAACACCATTCTGGGGTGCAGGTCTTCTGATTCCTAAGGAAAGCCACCTATAGTTCTTATATACAGCCGGTCTACAAGAGTGTCAGTGCCAACAATGAGGACCCTAAGAGAGGCATACATTGATCTAATCTACATGGGAAATAGAAAAAGACAAGATCTCCTGAGTAAATTGGGAGCATGGGGACCTTGGGAGAGGGTTAAAGAGGAGGGAAGAGGCAGGGAGGTGAGCAGGAAAAAAAAATGCAGAGCTCAATAAAAATCAATTAAAAAAAAAAAGTGTCAGTGCTTTACAAAAACATTTGAGAGCCACCTGCCGTGAAGGAGCCAGGAGTGTGTACACACCCTTCACCTTCACTGCTTGTACAATGAGCCACCAGCCAGGCCAGCCTGGTTTATTTGCAGTGGGTGTACAGAGCTCCCCAGAGACTGGCACCTTCACCCATCCAGACTAAACTCCTCTTCTCCAGCCAATAAGTGAACTCTGCCTGCTGTTAAAGATTCAAGGATCAAAGAAACAAATACATTCAGTAAAAATCCACTTACCCTTACTCAGAAGTGGAGCCAATCAGCAAAGGATACAAACAAAACAATTTATCACAACAAATTTCCCTCTTCGGAGGGTGGGGCTAGAGTCAGAAAGTACAGAGCAAGCGACAAAGCACCTGCACTGGAAGGCAAAGGGAGGGTGGGAAACCTAGGCAAGCCACCTGTCAGTCTTGCAGCCACGCCCACAAGCCCAAGGACTGTTGTGAATGAGAACACTGTAGCTGCTCCACTGTTGACTGAGACTCCAGCCTCCAGAACGCAGGCACTTAGGAAACAATGCCTCCTGTCTTGACGCTGAACCCGATGGGCTCAGAGCCTGTTAGGCTCTCAAGGACCAAAAAGACAGGCGCACGGTGATGTGAACTGTAACACATCCCCAGACACGATCCAGGGCTGTTCTTTATTTTTTCTATTAAACACAGTTCTCAGAACCACAAACAACTCAGGTGAATTACTCAAGCTTGCATCCTCCTTACAGCTCGAGTGAAATATATAAGGCTTACAATCTGTAGACGGCTGCTCTTTCCTACAAATCAACAGCGCGAAATGATTTCATCACTCACACGGGGTCTCCATCAGGCTTTGGTGCAAAAGGCCTAACTCCTGGTCCTTTGCCTTTGCGACTGTTCTGCTTCCAGGGTATTAGACAGACCCTGTCCAGGGCTTAAGGGACAATGTGAAAGAGTCCCAGGAATATTCCTCTCTGGTGAGAAGGCTGTTCTCTCCCCCACTCTCCTGAGCCTCCCGGTCTAGCTCTGTAGCTGAATGGCTTTGACTCACACTGCCATCGTGCACCTATGTCCTCCCTGAGGCTCACACCAGGCATTCCTTTGGATGCCTCACATAGACTGCTTGACATAGAATTCCCATAACTGTTTTAACAACTGTTTTCTTACTCAGCTATTCTTGAAATGACCAAACCAGAGCTTTCTAAGCATATAAGTTCTCAGTTACAAATCCCAATGATAACTGCAATCCCTTTGGCATGTATGAATGGATGGTGGGTAGGAGGGCGTGCAGATGGTGGGTGGATGGATGGGTAAATGGGTGGGGATAGATGGGAGGTGGGTAGGTGGATGGATAGATAGGTATGTAGATGGGTGAGTGGGTGGATGAATAGTTGGATGGATGAATGCTAGTGGATGGATGGATGGATATATGGGTGGATGGATGGATGAATGGATGAGTGGATGGATAGATGGGTAGGTAGATGGATGGCTACATGGATGGATGGATGCATGCATGCATGGATAGATGGATTGGTAGACAGATGGATGCATGAATAGATGATAGATGGATGGTGGGTGGGTGGATAGAAGGGGAGGTAGACGGATGGATAGATGACGGATGGATGCATGAATAGATGATAGATGGATGGATGGGTGGGTGGATGCATGCATGGTGGCAGTAAGCTGTTGTACCCATGTCCTTTCTTTTGTGCTTTTGTATTCTCTGACTCAACCAGGTGCTACAACACATCTCTAAAAACACTTTTACCAAAAATATTGCATGTGTAAATGATCCAAACTAGCAGACCCCATCACTGCCCAGGCCCTTGTCTTCTAATCTAAACAGTACACAATTCTTTTTATTTATTTATTTATTTATTTATTATGTATACAATATTCTGTCTGTGTGTATGCCTGCAGGCCAGAAGAGGGCACCAGACCCCATTACAGATGGTTGTGAGCCACCATGTGGTTGCTGGGAATTGAACTCTGGACCTTTGGAAGAGCAGGCAATGCTCTTAACCACTGACCCATCTCTCCAGCCCCAGTACACAATTCTTAACACCCATTTTTTCTCTCTTGCTTGTGTTTTTCCTTGACTCGTTCTGACCAACTAATTAAAAACTACCAACTAACTGAGCCTCCGGCCAACCTTTACGGCTTCTGTTCCCAGTTTTGCCTTGTAATTGTAATCCCACTGTGAACTCTGGGAATTCCTAGGGCGACCTATACCTTTCATCAGATGCTTCCAAATTGCCTTCTCCTCCCCCAACAACAAAGAGCCTGACCATTCCCTTGGAGAACATAACCTGCCACCACTGCTACTCTCTGTCCTTGCTTCTGAGACACACATCCATCATTCCTTTCTATTTTGGCATTGGTTTTAACTTGTGCATTAAATGCAATGCTTCTTTCTTGTTCCCAAAAAGTCACTACACAAATGAAAGCAAGACAATCTAGCCCATCATCTGCCTCTCCTTTTCAAATGTGTTTCCGGAGAAACACACATACTAGGAAATCCTCACACATGTGTCCCAATGGTCTGCACAAATCGTCAGCCCTTCTGGCTCAACCTCACAGAGACCCTTTCTGCTTGCAAACTGTACGGAGTACAAGGCTCTCACACTGTCGAATCCACAACTCCAAAGACGAGCATGAAGAACGCATCCACACGCTTCCTCCTGCTCTCGCCAAATTGTCTGCTTCCTTGCACCACAAACAACACCTTTCAGTCTATGCGCGAAGCCACACCACCTTCCGGTTCACAGCTCCAGACCCTGACAAGCGCCTCCTGCCCTGCACACCCTCTGGCATCCACTGCCCTCCCATGCAGCCTCCTTCTTTCCCACCCCCTTTCCCTTCCTGCAAGCTCCTTCCATAGCCTCTTGGTTGTAGTGTCATCTTTTTCCTGTTTTGATATCACCTCAGTACCCAGCCTCATAAAAAAGATTTGGGCCCCACTGTCAACACCTTTGTGTCAGGAGATGCCCATGGGTCATGTCTGTGGCTACCAATTCTACTTGTGTATATTTTCAGCTGCTGAGTCTGACCTCCCAAAGGAAGAATTTAGAATTCAACCTTCAGGAAAAGACAGTCATGTTGCTACAAAAGACTGAAAAGCAATAAACAATACAAAGACAGGCTACTCTGCAAAATGCCTTGCCATAAACACGGTGGCTTGAGGGCACCAAGCAATGGCAATTCTGTCTCCAGATCTGAGTGTGGCGGAAGGCAATTGTGAGCTCTGCCAAGTGGCACCAAGAGGCTCTTCTCAGCATGGGCTGGGCCTTGTTTGTGCTCCTCTAACGCTCAATCTAATTGGCCACCCAGGTTGCCTGGAGTATCTCTAGTATTTTTCCATAGATTCTGTCTTCTTAAGCCACATACAGTGTGGTTTGCAACAAATAACCCAGACCTTTGCTTAGAGGTCTGTGTTGTTCAACTGTTGGAGACCTGGATTTGAACAGCCTGGCTGATTACCTGTCCTCCGTGAACCCAGGAAAACACAGCTGATGTCCCATCACAGTACCCTCACCAACACTGGCTTCTCCTGCCTGCACCTCTCACACCTGGACTCAAATCTGACCCTGAAGCAAGGGCTGTGTGTGCCAGAATTTTCCACCTAACACACAGCACTGAAAAACCCAGCAGGAGACAATACATCCACCTTCGTACAAACACGAGGGTCATGTTGTGAGTGCCTTGGCAGCCTTTCTTGGTTATCTGGTGAGTCACTCTTTAAGTAGTGATTAGCTGACTCTACGCTCCATTTCATTCCTACCTTTCAGGGCACTTGGTCCTTCCTTGCTTGTTTGTTCTGTGTTCTCCCCTGCCCCACCCCACCTTTTCCCTCCCTTCTTCTGTCCCTTCCTGCCTCCTCTTCCTAAAACCCCCACCACCTCTGTCTCATGTATATGCAGACCTCTTAATTGCACCAAACATCATGGAAGCAAGGCCTTAAGTTTCTAGATTCATCTCCACAGGGACTGTCCACCATGTAGCCTCTGGGGACCAGTCTTCCTGCTCCCCACAGGAGTTTGAAGGTCATCCAGGTTTATAACCCTGACTGACTTCTAGTTGCTGGCATAGATCTTCCACTCTCTGAGCTCAGCGACCTTTACCCAGTTCCTCATTCCACCTGCTCTCGGAACAGTTGATCCCTGAAACTCTGTTCTGACTTCCATGTGTCTTCTCAGTTTCCTCTATTAATCACCTCTCACCCAACAATTGCAGGCCTCTCAGAGCCTGCTTTCTGTCTCACTTCCTATTTCCAGACACATTCCTCTCACAAAATTCAGACCCCAAGTTACGTGTCCTGAACTCCCAATAAAACATACCCAACTGAACTCATGAATTCCCCATTCTCCACCCATGATATTTATCTTAGTTATTGCTTCAGTAAAGGAGCACAAAGTCAGACAACCTTTAGGCAGATATGACACCTGGCCAAGGTTGCCACATGCCTCACAAGTGACCCTACTCCACCCTCTCCCTAACCGCTTTGAAACTCTCATCTGAACAACCTCTGTGAAGAATAGACTTAGTCCATCATTTATCTCGCTTCCCCTTGCACACGGCCCCAAATTGGCCCTCGAAAGCCGTCTCATGGTTGCCTATGGATTCTGCAGCAGCATTCACAGACCCTTCCACTCCAGCTTCATCTTCAGAGCCACCCACTCACAGCGTCTCCAGTTGGAGCTGCGTTCCCCACTGTGGGAGCACCCCCCCCCACTGTGGGAGCAGCCCCAAGGCTGTTCTTTCAGCTCCTGCTGGACTGGCCTGAAGACCCAGCTCCAAAGTCCTGAAGTCTCTCCTTTTTCCCTTTTGCCTCACCTTGAGGACAGAACACCGCTTTTCTCTGGGTGCTGCCTGCTCCTGGCCAGTTCTGCTGGACTGCACTAGCTGTGTTTCTGTGGGAGCCCTGTGCACAGCCAGGCCGGCTGTCAGCTAGCTGCTGCTGCCTCTTCTCACTCTCTGCATGGCTTCCACCTCTCTTTACAGCAGACATTCACATGATTGACAGTTTGTTGTGTTAAGCATTGTGTGAGCTCTTCTAAAGTTTACTTGCTTTTCCTCTTTGCTGAATTTCAATCCACTCATTAAAACCCATCTTAGCAAGCTCCTGCGTTGGTAAGGTTTGCAGCTACGGGGACTATCAGGGCAAGGACAGGATAAGGAAAAGTCACTGCCAGTGCGTTCTATTTGAGAGGCAATCAGACAATCGGACGGAAGTGAAGGCTCTCTTCATTGTTGTGCGGCATGCACAGCTGACATTTTCCAGCTCTACCACACAGAAAAATCAAAACATCCGTGCTAAGCACTTGTGCTTATGACAGATTTCTATTTTTCTTGGTTATCACCAAGAGTCTAAAATAGAGTCAAAACAGCTGAGAGTGGATTTGCCCTCTGGAGAGCCTATAAATAGAGTCACTCACCCTCTTCATACAAATAACACGAATTAAGATAAATTTTGTAGTGTGATTGGCCATTACTGAATACCAAACACTGCTGAAAAATTCAGACTCCACAGTATGGAAATCTTGGACTGGCCATCCTACGGCAACACTAAGGGAGACCCCAGAAGACTCCGGAAGGGAGACTTATACTCCCTTCATCAAGCACACCAACATTAGTTCACATCACAGCTAGCAGCTACAGATAAATTATTTATCGCTCATATTTTAATGTTCTGCATCCAACTACATCTTAGAAAGGTATTATATTCAATTATTTTGTATACTACAAGATTTTGCACTCAGACATGACATAGTGCTGTTCTAAGGCTGCACAGCTAGGTATAAAGCCTCAGGATGACACACATGCCTCAGCCCCTTGGTCACTACAAAGTCTGGCTCCATCAAAAAAAAAAATGGGAGAAAGAAGGAAGGAATCCAATTAGTATCGGTTGAGTTTCACACGCCACACTGCGATTCATCCCCATTCACACTTAAGATGGCACTGCAATCAGGGTGTTACAGACGGGTACAGCGATGTCCTGGGCAGAGTCACATGACCAGCAACGGTCTGTCTGTCTCTCTCTTCAAAGGACCCTCTCTGCAGAAGCCTCATTATGTTGGCTATACTTAGAGTTCACATTCTGAAACATCACCTGTACATGACTACATTTTCTGTCAAATAATGCACTTGCCCTGACTCCCTGGACATGAGATTGGTGCTCAGTTTTAATCTAGGAACCATGCAAAAGCCTGCTGTAAATGGTTAGCTGTCAATCCAGTGGAGAGGCAGCCCCAGAGCCCACAGCAGCCAAGATGAACTCTCTCTCTCAAGCACCAAGCCAGAGAAACCGCCCCACGGGAGCTGTAGGATTGCAGAAGAGGGTTGCTGGCATGAAGGCCTGGCAGGCAGACACTTTCAAACTGTTTAATTAGTATCCATAAACCACTAATGAAGAAAATGGTCACTAAACTAAAAACAAAAATTTTTTGCAACATAATTCCCTGAATATGCAAATTATGAAGAGGAAATTACTGTAATCAATACTCAACAGAACATTTCCCAGCAGCTTCAATACTACACAGACAAAAATATTTATTTTAGGAAAACAAGGCTGTCATAACAAATGAAAGATGAGGAGGTCACAGGAGTCACTTCTCGTCATTTTTCATTTGGGACAGACAGAGCTAGCACGAGCCACTTTGTGTCATCTTTCATCGTGGGACGCACAGATCTAGCACAAATTACTTTGAATCATTTCTCATCATGGGACACAGAGCTAGCATGATCAGGTTGAATTGCTCCTTTGTTTATTTTGCTAATTCCAGGGCACAGTTTAGATTAATAGAACCAGAGCCTATGGGCTGTGCCCAAACAGGACAATTTTTCTATACAGCCTGGGTGAGGTCAGGATCTAGGTCGGGAGGCTGGTATACCAAGCCTCATCAGCATCAGCAGGGCCCTGGGACTTTAAAATGAAAATTCCTGGTGCCACATTAGCCACACTGAAAGGAAACTCAGAGGGACGCAGGGCTCTACAGAACCTTTTGGGTGGTTCTGAAGCACCTCTATGGAGAAAAACCATTTCTGCTACAAGCCACAACACTCTACAGTAACTGCTCAGCCATCTTTACATGAGCAACTTATCAGAACCAAGGGATCTGGTACAGGCTAAACCAAAAGGCAAGGCTTTTTGGTGTTACTGCTCTGTGAATAAGTAGATGTCCTCTGATGTAGACTTTTCACTGTAGCTAACTACCTTTGTGTTACAAATTTGGGAATTAATTCCCACAGTTCAGAAGAGTTTCCCACTGCCAGGCCTCCGTTCCTCTCCCCTAGTAAAATAGATGCAGAGATCTGCCTTCCTGCAATTATCTTTACCAGTAGGCATTTGGTCAGAGTTTAGGGTACAGGCAAAGAGCATCCCATTTAAGATATTCACAGATCTCCAAGGACAAAGAATTACTACCTGCCCAAGCTGCTGCTCTGGTTTTACCCTACAACACCCACGATCACAACACTTGATTACAGCAGAGCCCAGAACTGATCATTTAGAGGCCTGGGTCTCTTTTTCGCTTAGAGCAGTAAGTCTAGCTCCAAACCTAGGCCCATAGAAATTACAGTGTTCAGTGTGTGTGCTATCTGATTGATCAAGAGCCACCAGCTTCCCCTAGGTTGCCTAGTTACCTCGCAGCCTCTATGTATACTGGGAGAAAAGAAGTGGAGTGCTGACTCAAACATTCTGTGCCCTATTCATAATTTTACTGAAAATAAAAACTCTTTAGCTCCTTACAAACCACCTAAATATGTAGTATAGCACACTAACCTTCCCCTCTAGAATTCCTTAATGATTTAATTCCTTTCTTTTTCTGTTGGTTTTTTGAGATAGGGTTTCTCTGTGGCTTTGGAGCCTGTCCTGGAACTAGCTCTTGTAGACAAGGCTGGCCTCAAAGTCACAGAGATCCACCTGCCTCTGCCTCCCAAGTGCAGGGATTAAAGGTGTGCACCACCACTGCTTTACTTTCTCCATTAAGGAATTCACCAGACATACACTACTCACCCCCATGGATCTGTGTGTGTACATGGAAATTCTTATCTGATTTTCTATGGGGCAAAAGAATTCTGGCCCTGGAATCTGCCAGGGCTGGGGAATTGCTGGTTTTAAGGGTATATATGACTGGGAACATTTAACAGAAAGGACAAGGAAGAATGATGTGGAACTAAGAACAATGTGGAACAAGAAGGAACAATGAGAAATGATGGATTGAAGAGGGAAGAATAAAGAACTATAGACAGACGGAACCTGTTGTGAGTAGATTTCTTTACCCTCAGATTTCTAGCCCCCCTTTTAGCTACTCGTGGCGCCTTTAATTGAGTCCCGAAAGGGAGTCTTAAAGCTTAGACCTTTTAGGGGTCCCTTTACTCTTCTTAAGCCATGTGGCAAACAAAGCCCGTCTTCCTTTGTGTTCGTTATAGCATCTACCAATAATGAACTAAAAAGCTATGGAGACTGGAGAAATGGCTCAGAGAATGACCTCTGGCTGCTCTCCCAGAGGTCCTGAGTTTAACTACAGAGAGCAATTTCTCCAATAAAGATATAAGAAGTACCCTTAAGCTGGGCCGTGGTAGCGCACACCTTTAATCCCAGCAGAGGAGGCAGATGCAGGTAGATTTTTATAAATTCAAGGCCAGCCTGGTCTACAAGAGCTAGTTCCAGGACAGGCTCCAAAGCCACAGAGAAACCCTGTCTTGAAAAACAAAGAAACAAACAAACAAAAAAAAAACCCACCCTTAAATACTAAGGTCAATAGAGCATGGAGATAAATAAGCAATCGAAAAGAAGTTTACTTAAATCTTCAAGTACATAAAATCAAGACACAAAGTAGCATATGGAGACTACTCCTAAAAGAGAGAAGTGGAAACCAAGGGCAGTAACAGGAGGGCAGCTTCTGAGAGCCAGAAGACAGCATCTTATCTTCACAAGCCGGAGAAATAGGTGTTTAAAAAATATATTTGAATTATAGTACATGGTTCACTACTACATATCAGATGCAAAATATGAAAACAAAATCAAAACGTAATAGGAAATAAAGGTATATCTGTACAGTGTCGAGGTAAGAAAAGCCTTTTTTTTTTTTTTAAAAAAAAAAGCAGTCTTAGAAAGACTGTAATTTGAACTTCACAAAATAAACGACTTCATAAGAAGGATCAGAAAGCAATCCCAGGACAGTGAAAAGACACTCAAAGCACACACAACTGATAACTGTCACTTCAGGAATATCAATATCTGTCACAGGTGAACAGGACCCAGCAGTCACCAAGGGCCGAGCCTTGAGGGGCAGAGACCTAAACCACTAGTAAGGAGGTAAGTAAAAACTTAAATAATGGGATACTCTTTCTGTTTGATCACTTAAAAAAAAAATCCCAAAGAAGAGGGGTGGCCCAGAGGTTAAGAATGCTTCCCACTCCTACTGGGGGTTCCCAACATCCATATCCAGGAAAACTCCCAACCACCCTTGTGGTTCCAGTTCCAGGAGCTCGGATACCTTCTTCTGGCCTCCATGAACACAAGCAAGCCCTCGCACACAACATAGCTAAAATAAATAACTAAATTTTTAGGGGAACCGCAAAATCTACCAACATCAAAGTGATGTAAACAAGCCCTCCATATTGCAATAACTTGGGGGAAACTGGAAAACCTCAAGCAGCTGGACCAGCAAGCAACCTCTGAGTTATCAACTCTCAAGTGTGCAGACACACAGGAGCAGGAAGGGCTGGGCTACACTGCTCTCTAGATAAGGAAGCTAGAAGGAGTTTTGTTTTTTGTTTGTTTCCCAGTTGTGTGATTAAGAAAAGAGAGCAGTGGGAAGTACCTAAGTGTCCATCAGGTGGAGATCTGAATAAAACGTGGCATGTTTATATAGACTTTCCCACAACAACGCAGATCCACATAGAAGACCATGGGTAATTCTCGAAAAACAAGCTAAAATTCAGATCACAGAGTAACATGTAATTTAGGCAACCATCTAATTTTTTTTTTTGTTTTTGGTTGTTTTCTTTCTTATTTTTTTAATTGAAAATAGATTTTTCTTCACACAATATATTCTAGTCATGGTTTCCCTTCCTCAACTCCTACTAGGTCCTCCCCACCTACCCACTCAAATTCACACTTTTTCTTCCTTTTTCTCTCATTAAACAAACAAGACTCTAACTGAAAAACAAAAAGAAGAACCAACAACCAGAACTGAACAAAGCAAAGAAGCAAACAGGAGGGGGGAAAAGAGCCAAAGAAAAATCACGAGAAATGTGTACTGACACAGAGACAGACACCTGCACACAGAAATTCCACAAAAATCACAAAATTGGAAAATATGATATTTAATCAAAAAACTATAAGGCAAGTAAATAAATAGATTTTAAATGCTCCAACAAATCATGATAAGACAAAAAGAACACTGAGTTCATTTTTGCACCGGCCATCCTACTGCTGGGCATGGGCCCTTCCCTTAAGAGTGGTGTGTGCACCAGGGAGACCCCACTGGAGAAAACGGACTTTCCCTCTGTGAGCAACTGTCAACTGGAGATAGCTTCCTGGGTAGGAAAATTCTTCAGGTCTTTGAAACTATGTATTTTTTCTCTCCACTTATCTATGTAAAACTAAGTTTACAGTGCTCTGTATGTACACACATCAAACATTTCTGAGAAGGAAAGGGGAACTCATGGGGGAGATATGGGAGAGAAGACTTTGGCTTAATCTATAATGTTCTATCATCCAAAGAGAGAAAACATATTAGTTATTCTTTGCTCATCTGCTTTACGAGAATTTAAAAGTTAAAGCCCGGTGTGATAGTGGTGCAGGCCTTTAATCCCAGCACTCCAGAGGTGGAGGTAAGCAAATCTCTGTTTGTTCAAGGTCAGCCTGGTCGACAGAGCAAGTTCCAGGACAGTCAGGGCTACACAGAGAAGCCTTGCCTTGACAAAAAAAAAAAAAAGTTAAGTCAAAGTCTTTATGTAAATTTAGATGGGAGAAATGCAGGTATTTTTCATTATCTTTTTTTCTTCTGCATTTTTTTTTTTTAGTTTTCAATCATACACCAGCAAAATCATGCAGTGTATTAAAAATGTCAGCATCCACAATAATGATCTGCCTGATGACATCTCAGACCCCGTGGTTTTCGATCTTCTCACGGCCCAATCCACCAGGCCAAAGAAATGAGTCCACACTTACGCATATGAGGCAGCTTCTCTGGGCAGGGGAGGTTCGGCAAATATGTGAAGTTCTGTGGAAGGTACGTTGTTGTTTGAACAAGATAGTCACTTGAATTATTGCCTTCAGGATAATCTTGGAGAGGAAGAGAGAGAGAGAGAAGAAATTTACAACCCAACATTGTCTTTCTCTGCCTCCAGAATGGAGGATGTCTCCAGCGTGAAGCAGGCTGCAGCATGGAGTATGTCTCCAGCATGGAGCATGTTTTCAGCTTGGCAGGCTGCAGCATGGAGTATGTCTCCAGCGTGGCGGGCTGCAGCATGCCATACACTGCAGCACAGAAGCATGCACAAGCAATAACCTGGCAAGAATCTGAGTAGAGCACACCCCTGAGCTGAGCCAGACACGGTGCAGTGAGCAGCAGGCCCTTACCCGTACACACAGACACAGCCGTGCCCTTTGCGGCCAGAAGGCATCTGCCCCTCACCTCCATGGCTGGGTCTAACCTAGAGGAACAAGATTCTTTCCCCCTTACAGTGGCCACACCATCTGTGCACTGCTACTTCAGTACAGAGCAGAGGGGTGCAGGGAGGACTCCTTGACCTCAGCCAAGAGAACCCAGGATTTACTCTTCAACTTACTTCTGGAACAGCCCACTCTAAGCCTTTAGTTAGTCACATTCTCTTTTATTTTGGTTTTGGTTTTAGTTTTGGGTTTTTTTGAGACATTGTTTCTCTGTCTAACAGTCCAGGCTGTCTTGGAACTTGCTCTGTAGACCAGGCTGGCCTCCAACTCACAGATCCTCCTGCCTCCTGAGTACTGGGATTAGAGGTGTGTGCCACCACCGCCCAACTAGTCAGCCACATTCTTACTCTACAGGCTGCAGCTTCTGGGGATCCTGGAACTGCTAAATAAGGCCCATTTTCTTTAGGGTCACCAAGTTCCACCCCACACAGAGCAATGGCCTACAGTAGCATCAAAGGCTTGCCTTCAAATCTCACCGCAGCATGTGCTCGATTTGTGAATGGGACAATTCAGTTTCTCATCTGGTTACCTGCTATTGGCATTTTCAGATTTCAAAAAGATGAACTAACTAAAGAGGGCTGGAGAGACGGCCTGATGGATAGGGTCTTCTGTGCAAGGATGAAAACTTGAGTTCAGATCCCTACCACTGTGTTAACACAGGGCCGGGATAGGCAGATGGAAGCAAATACAGTCCAGGGGTGTGAGGATCAGTAAGTCTAGCTGAAACAACCAGCTCCGGCTTCAGTAAGAGACCCTGTCTCAAAAAATGACAGTGGAGCAGCACAGAGGAAGACACCCAACTGATATCAACCTGTGGCTTCCATGTGTGCACGTAAGAGTAAGTGCATACAAGACATGCATGTTAGACAAACTCTCTCTTACATATGCATGTGCACATGCACACATATGCTCAAGAACCTAGAATGAATAATCTCATGAAAATATTCAGTAGCTTTAGTTTTGAGGGAGTGACTGACTTCCTGACCCAACATGTGACAGTCACAGGATTTGAACATGGACTCCAGGACCACAAGTTAGTTACTCTCTAGGGAATAGAGGCGAAATGCAAATCTGAGGGACAGGACATGCCCATTTCCTGCTGTGTGGAGGAAGATGGCCTAGAGTGGTGAAGAGAGATAAGAAACAGAAATAACTGTCAAATGGCTGTGCCTGTTACATCCAACCATGGACACAGGAAGTGTAAACATGCCCCTATAGTCATCACAACCAGCCCCTATGCAAACACTGTAAAAGCTAACCTCTCGGGCCCATGGGAAAATGCCATTAGGATGGATGTGAGGTGTGTGAAGAGCCATTGAAAGCTAAGCACCACCCCTGTGAACAGAAATTGTCACCATCAAACAGAGTTGGTGGGCTGCAGCCTGGGAAGCGGGGGGACATTTCTGAGTAGAGCTTCAGTACCTTCCCCAGACAATTGGAAGAAGGTCCTGTGTGGAGGCCCGAAAATATGAGCCAAAGGTCAGAGACTTGGAACCTACCTCTAGTTTCTTTAAGGTTATTGTGCTTCTAGCTCAAACAAAGGTCCCACCTAGGTGTAGAATGAGAGTTTTGCTCTCTCAAGATTATTGTCAACAGGTGTGGCTAATAGTTAGCCCTTGTACTCCAAAAACAGACCTCAAACAAGAGTCTAAGGATCCAACTAAGTTCTAGTTTCCTTTATGAAGATAACTTGAGATTCCACCCAGGGAGTGGTTTGCCTATAGAATGAACGGTCTAGGGTGTGAACATGACTTGTTTTGTTCTAGCAACAGAATGTTTAACTGTGGACGTAACCCACAACGTGCAATTGGTATGTTCATTTCCTTGTATCATATTAATGTAGTTTTTCATCTCACTTCTACCTTTGGGGGGCAGGGGTATTTTAAACAGTTGAAAATTAAACACGGGCGAATTTTCAGTACTCATGGAATTCCCTCCAGATACTATCCTATGTTTCTCCGTTTTATTATTTTCATTTGCATCTTCATAGTCTTTACTACATTTCTAAATCCCCATGCCTCTACCCTGACTAGGTATTTTTGTCGAGGCTGGTCCCCCACTGTCCTTCTGAGGATCCTGACAGGCTGAGGAGATGGACAAAGGCTCTGGATCCAAAGCCAAGGAAGAGACAGAAGTCCAAAAAAGAAGGCTGAGTCCTAGACACATCCGTGGAAATGCTCACTATGAACTGAGGAGCTAAGGCCTTAGCTGAACCACCAGGCAAGCCTAGCATGATAAACATACTGCACCCAGATATGGGAAGCCCCTGGGAAAGATTCCCCAGGCTGCTCTTGGGAGGAGCCCGGAAAGCAGTTCACAGGAAACTACTCTCAGCCAGAGGGCAGGAGAGATAGAGCAGCCACATTTAATATGCCCAAGGGCAGACCAAGATCACAGAAACCCTCTGGGAGCTAAACTCTATACTTTCACCTAGTGCATCTGAGACTGACACCAGACTCCACATAAAACAGGACTAAGCGGTCCTGCGAGGCGCATTCCTTCAAGGAGTTTTACAAAAATGTATCTGGATAATCAAATGCAGATCATAGTTTTAAAATAATTTCTTCTCCTATAAGGAATTCTGCTCTGCCCAATGGGAGGGATTGGTGCTCTAAATATAAATTAAGAGCCTGCGCATGGCTGGAGGGATGGCTTAGAATTTAAGAGCATATACTGCTCTTGCCAAGGAACCCAGTTCAATTCTCAGCACTCATACTAGTCAGCTCAACAACCACCTGTAATTCCACCTCCACGGTATCTAGCACTATTTTCTCCTGTGGAAGGCACCTGCCCTTACATGCACATCCCTTACACGCACATCTGCCCACACAGATACACACACATATTCATAATCCAAAAATAAAAATAAATAAGAAAAAAAGGTTCCCGGGCCCAGGTGAGGGGCCCTGAGGGCCAATGCAGTGGCATGGGTGAGGAAAGGTGCCCTGCCCCTTGGCCCTTGCTATCTGTGGCAGGTGAGAGAGCTGGCCCCAGAGTCACCTATGCCCTGCCCCTCACCAGCTGCAGCACACAAGAGAGCAAACCCTGTAGCCCACCTGGGCAGCACACTAGAGCTGATGATAGTGGGTGCAGGTGAGCCAGCCCCAGTGCCGGAGAGCAGGAGAGCTGAGTCCTACCCTCTTATGTCCCCTACAGCAATTAGGAGAGGGGGCCCTGCACCTCACCTGGGTAAACCAGTAGTGCTGGCCCTGGTGGTGTGAGTGTGGGGGTCCCGGATCTGAGGGCCTATGAGCAGGAGAACTGGCCCTGCTCCTTACTGCAGGATGCACTGGGTGAGCTAGCTGAGGCAGTGCTGGAAAGCCTGCCCAGGTAGCGACGATGAGGGGAAGCTGGTGGTGGGACCAACCCAGCTACCTCCCAGGCCCAGAACCAGGGCTAGGAGTTGGCCCACCCTAACATCCACCTCATCTATGTTGGAGCATGTGAAGGGGACAAACCTACAGTTCCGAAACAGCAGGATCTCCACAACACAGGACAGCAACAGGATATCCAAGAGTCCAAGAGAAAGCCCGTTATCCATGGATAGCAGAAGCCAGAGACCTCGAGCCAGGCCAATGGCTCCTGGCCATAAACACTTGCAAGTAAAGATGAACAGACTAAAAAGTAAACTGTGTGACTCACCAGGACACACTACAGCTTCCAAGAGAAGATTCTTCTCTCTCTTTCTCTTTTGTTGTTGTTTGTTTTGTTTATTATATTTGATCTTTGGCTTTTCTTTTAAATTTTGTTTTGTTTGGGAATTAAAAAAAAAAAAACTTCTGTCTCCACTACAAATACTTGGTAAGTACTGCTGCTACGGGTTTCAGGTCTTTGTCAAACTCCTGGATCTATACCTAGAGTTTCTTAGCTAATCAATAAACAGATTTCCTGCTTATTAAAATATAATCAAAGTTCTCTTTTTCATTCGACAGGAAAGGGATTTTTATTTCAGATCCATGGTTAGAAAAACAAACAAACTGGGCTTGCTGGCACATGCCTTTAACTTTAGTACTCAGGGGGCAGTGGCGGGTGGATCTCTGTGAGTACGAGGCCAGCCTGGTCTACATAGTGAATTCCAAGACAGTTTGAACTATGTAGAGAGACAGTTCCTCAAGAAAAAAATCAATAATAATAATAATAGCAGTAGTAACAATAACAATAAAAATGAAAGAAAGAAAACAAAAGGAATTCTTAAAAATTACAGATAGGTTTATGAAAAAACTTTTAAACCATATCAAATGTTTGTAACAGATCAAAGCAATCTCCTAGAAAGTAGACAGAAGGAGAAGGAGAAACGGGAGGGGCACAAATGACCCAGAAGTCAGCACAAAGGGTACTTCACAGAGGCGGAGGACTAAGTGCCCACAGCCATGGCTTCAATCAAACCGTAAGAGAAGACAAAGAGAGGGGTCTTTGTAAAACCTGACAGCACAAAATAGATTAAAGGATGTCGTGGCATTTCCTTTTTATTTTAATAAGTAAAGCTTGCCTGAAGATCAGAGAGTAAAACAGCCCCACTGGTCAGCCTTACAGACCAGGCAGTGGTAACACACATTTTTAATCCTAGTAGCCACACTTGTTGCCATAGAAACCGGGCAGTGCATGCCTTTAATCCCAGTGGTGCAAACCTTTAATCCCAGAACTAGAGAGGATTATAAAATGGGAGGAGACAGCTCTCAATCTCAGTCACACTCTGAGATTCCTGAAGGCAAGGTTGCCATTTTGGACTGAGGTCGAGGTAAGAGGCAGTAGCTGGTTGCTTTGCTTTTTGGGTCTTCGGGTTGAACTCCAATTTCTGTCTCTGAGTTTTTATTAACTGTGCTTTAAAAGGAGGAAGGTAAAGAGGAAGAGGAGAGGATTCCAAAGTTTCCAGAAAGGGGGAAAAAAACCCAGAAATTCTGGTCTACATACAATAATTATCAGAATTCCAGTTATATTCTAAAAGGAACACTGGAGAACAGAAACAGACGCAGAGGAAGCCGGAACCCTTCATAAGCATGGCTCACGGTGTGCCTAAGCAGCCCAGGGAAACCCAGTGATAGCTGGCAGAAAGCTTAGTGAGAGGGGGTGTGTGGGGGCGGGGAGGATGGACATGGACAAGCAACGACAAGGGTAGGGTGGGCACATGGACAAACAACACCATGGATGCGTGCGTGTTTGTGAGTGTGTGTGAGGGGGGCAACGTGGACAAGCAACACCATGGCTGTGTGGGTGTCTGTGAGAGGGCTGGATGTGGACAAGCAAGGCCACAGGTGTTGGACATGGACAGCAATGCCATTAAAGTAGTTGACTCTAGGAACACAGAAACCACTATTTACACTCTGAACTCTGCACATTTGACTCCAAGTCCTGGTATTACGTCTAGGGTGAAGCTGCGGATGCTGAATGCGCTCTACATGCATTCCTGCCGTAGCAGGACAGCTACAGGCAATGACGAGCGCAGTAGGGTAAGCTTGGGGGTGCAGTACAGTGGTTAAGCTCACATCCAGCATGCTGAAGCCTGGGGCTTAGCCAGGGAGGCAAGGAGGAAGAGACACCGACATAAATACAGAATAAACTGTAAAGTTCTGGGTTGTTCTCTTTGAGTATGAGAACTGAAGGAGAGGGCGAGTGACAGAAACTGTTTATCATAATCCTCTCCTACCTTAAAATAAGAAATTATTAGCGAAATTGAAAACTGAAGAAAGTGTTTTATACAGGTTGCTTGTTGACTGAGATCAATAGTTAAAACAAAGCCTCTCTCCTGCCCCACCCCCTTGCACATGCGCACCTCACAGCTTTCTTCTGAACACACTGTCAGAAAGGAGGCTTTTGAGCTCTCTGTCAATGACTGTTTTTGATTGCGTCCATTTTTCTTAGCACCTATTGCATACTGCCTGTGCACAAGGCTGTCCTGGGGCCACTGACTTTGTGTGCTCCCCAAACTCAGTTTTTAAAATAATACTAAGGCCGAAAACCACTAGGTTTCTCATTCAGCTCTCAAGTAATATTTTTGTCTTCTTTTAGGTTACTTGGTAGTATGTGGTAAAGTCTTACTCTAGGCAGGATGGCCTGGCCTGAAACTCAAATCACTATGTAGCCCAGGCTGGCCTTGAAGTTGTATAAACACTCCTGCCTCAGCATCCTAAGTGCTGGGAGGACAAGTATGCCCACAATGTCTACTTCTCCAGGAATTTCTTCTTTATCAATTTTTTTATTTGTGTGTGTGTGTGTGTGTGTGAGAGAGAGAGAGAGAGAGGGAGAGAGGGAGAGAGAGAAAATATACAGTACAAATGGGTGCCTGCAGATGCCAGAAGAGAGAGAGAGAGGGAGAGAGAGAATATACAGTACAAGTGGGTGCCTGTAGATACCAGGAGAGAGAGAGAGAGAGGGAGGGAGAGAGGGAGAGAGAGAATATACAGTACAAGTGGGTGCCTGCAGATGCCAGAAGAGAGTATTAGATCCCCTGGAGCTGGAGTTACAGGAGGTTGTAAGCCACCCTATGTGGATGTTGAGAACTGAACCGGGGTCCTCTACAAGAGCAGCAAGTGCTCTCAATAACCACTGAGCTACTTCCACAGCCCTACTGAGTAACTCCTTGATGTCATGTATTAATTTAAATCAGATACTCTGCATACTTGATTAATTTTTGTCACTAATACCTGGGCCTCTCCTCTTCCACATTCTATGATTCTATAGACCACACCCAACATCTCTGGTTATTTCTATAACACAAATTTAACCATCACTCCCTAGAGGGTGTCTGGGAACAAAAAGAAGCCCAGAGTGGGTAATCTAGGGCTAGACTAATTACATATTTCATAAAAGAACACAATCATTATGTTCGCCAGTTTTAATAAAACCAAATAATAGTTTCTAAGTACCTGAAAGACATGCAATAATACTGGCCAATCACTCGAGTTTCGAGTATCAAGGCAAATTCTGCTGTCCTCACCTACAACACTGTAAATGACAACGAAGTGCAGAAGTCATTAAGAGACTCCATAAATGTTTCCAAGATGCCACTTCAGCCAAGCCTAACCACAGCTGGAACCACTAGCCTGAGCATCACATTGAGCTAAAGACATCTTTAACTTCCAGCGTAAGCAAGGCACCTAAGGCATTCAAGGAAATACTGCAAATAAACCCAGCATGGCTGACCGAGCAGCCTGAGTGATTTAAGGCTCTGGGAACAATGCCGACAAACCTCACACAGCCTTTCTTCATGTGAAGGCGGTGAGCAAGCACCGTCCATGGAGCAACTACTTTAAAAGCCCTGAACAGTTTCCAGAGGTTACGTGGGACAGACACTCTTAAGATCCACCGCAGCTTCTGTGCAAGGCAGACATTATTTCATCTAATGAATGGATGGAAACAAAATGAGCTCCAGGCAACCTGCCTGCCTCCCCGCTCCCAGAACCACACCCAGAGAAATGGAAAACTCCAAAGGAAAAGGTGCTAGGCAGGTCCCAACACACTTTCAAATGGAAAGAACAGAGAAACGAAGGAGACCAAAGGACACCTCTCAACAGCTTCACTTCTGCAAGAGGAAACCCTGAAAGGTGCCAGGGAACTCCATTAGAGCTTTGATCTGCTTGTTACTAACACAAGGAGATGGCCAGAGTTGATGGCCTAACTTGAAGCACCCATTAAGTAAGGAAGTGCACAAAGTTCATTCTAATGAACCCATCTTCTCTATTCCACACAGCTCTGACCACCTATTCATGGCCAATAGCTACACCTCCTTTCGTCAGTTCCACAGGCTGCTCAGAAAGGCAGCATTTGATTCAGAGAACGTATGGCTTCTACACCGAAGTATTCTAAGTCTGTTTGTACTAGATGGTGCAGAAAGCCAGAAATAGTCCTGAAAACCCGAATCCAAAACATAAATATCATGACCAATTTACCTTCACATTTTAAATTAAAAACATATTAATCAGTTCTTTTGGAGTGCTCACAGTTTTGTACATTTTACTGGCCTCTTTTTTAATTTTGGCAGATTATATCTAAGTCTTTGCAAAAATAATTAGATGCATTTTAGTAATCATGCCACCATGTCTCCCAGAAGCTCCTCACTTAAAGGGTTTTCCTGACAATGCATCCTCATTCTACCCGTGTGTAATCTACACTAATTGCTCAATAATTGCTGCCTAAATGAGCCTGGTGCGGCCTTAATGTTGCCAACACAGACACTATTTCCCCATCCCCTTGGGTGACAACCACAGCTGAACATTTCACACCTTCATCCCCGTCACCCTGAGTCTGGTCAGTGAGCGGTAAAGGGACACAGTGGACTTTTGTGACATCTCCTTAGAGGAGGACATCCTTTGTCCCCACCCTACCCCACCCCCCACTGAACCAAGTACAAGCAGAAAGGTGGCTGACTGGAGTCTTGGAAGCCACTTTGGGCTATATGTTAACTAAGAAGCAATGTGGTAGGGCAGATTGGAGGGGGAGGGTAAAGAAAAATATGCCGTGGCTTGTGTTCAGGGCCTTCCACGACAG
>JAQHUG010000548.1:695224-708932 GCA_028555095.1 Dicrostonyx torquatus | reverse complement strand
CACACACACACACACACACACACACACACACACACACACACACACACACACACATGGCGTGTGCTCATGCAGCCATTCTGAGACTTGCTGGAAATAATCCCTTTTCATTTGCGGCGCTGGGGCCTCAGCTGCACAGGCGGGGCCGAGTGCTACCTTGCACATCTGTCAGCTCCAAATGTAGAAGCTGTCAGAGGGGTGTGTGTGAGTGTGAGAGAGTGTGAGTGCGGGACTGGAATGGGGGACTGGCCCTCCAGGGGATTGAGAGGCCTCAGCAGCAGAGGGAGATCCTTCCAGAAATCCATGCCCTAGGATGCAGGTTCTGCCCCTCCCAGGCAGAGGCCCAGGGCTTTCCCAGAGTTAGGAACTGGCTCACCAAGTCTGGTCAGGTCCCTTACAGCTGGGTGACCCTGAAAAGTCACCTGTTCTCACTCATGGTGTGTGCATGGGGCTGGCAGAGCATGCTAGGTAGGATGTCAGGCCTCTGCCTCATGGCCTTTTTGCATTTTTAATATTTATTGTTATTGAGTGTGTATGGTGTGTGGGGAGGAGTGTGCACATGGAGGTTAGAGGACCACATTGTGGAGTCTGCTCCTTTGTTTCACCTTCACAGGGGTTCTGTGGATTGAACTCAGTACAGGGCCAGTGCCTTTACCCACCAAGGTCACTGCCCTCCCCACATCCTTTTTGGGCTTGTCTTCAGTCTGCTTCTTAGGAGTCCCTTTCTGTGTTCATCTCTGCCTTCTGGGACACGCTCAGGCCCATCTGGGACACATGGACATTTTCCTCCTCTTACCTGTCATCTTGGCTGCTTTTCTTACTGGACCTGTGGATGATCTTTGGCCCTTGAATCTGGACTGCAGAAAATCTTAGAACCACAGACTGAGCCGCATGGAACACAAAGGACTGGTACAGAACACTTAGCAGTCTGCTGTCAGAGATCCTTAGGTGGAACCCTGTGTCTTTCTCTCTGGATGCCCTTTTCAGGTACTAATGCCCAGATACAGAATCTTCCTTTGTCTCCACCCTCTCTCTGGCTTTAAATTCATTCTACAGCAATGAAACTCCCCTTATCCCTGTATGATGAAATGGGGCCTATAGATACCAAGGCCCTGTTCCTGACCTGGGGATAAAATGTTTGTTGTTCAAGAATGAAGATCTGAGTTCAGATTCTCAGTTCCCATGTAAAAGCCAAGACCGACAACACATAGCTCTAATCTCAGAGGAGGGGAAGGCAAGAGAGAGAGAGAGATGGAGCTTACTAGTCAGACAGTCTAGCAGGACTGGTCAGTTCCAGGTTCAGGCAGAGTTCCTCTTTCAAAAAATAACATGGAGGGTGATAGAGGAAGGTACCTGACACTACCCTCTGGCCTCTACATGTTCTGACCTTTGGGCAGGCTATGAGGAGTGTTCCTGTGATGGCCTGGGGGTCTTTGTGCTCAATTCTGGAAAGAAGTAGTTCCATTCTATGGGGAGGAGGAAGCTTAGATGGGAGGACAGGGTATGGCATTGCGGAAAGAGTGCCCATAGAGGGTGTGTGTGTGTGGATTCCACCTTTATTAGTTACATAGAGTGTGAGCATTTAGCTCCTCTTGTACATGGAAACATGTTATGTGAACCTGTAAGTACTGGGTGCAGAATGTTCCCGTTAACCCTGTGTATACACAGACATGGGTTCGAGCACCTATGAGGCCAACTGGTACGTCTGAATATAACAAGCTACTTGAGTGTGCATCATCATCTGTATTTTAATAACTTCTGGTTTGTGTGTTTAAGCCACATGTCACATGCAACAGTGTGTATACATGAGATTACAAGTGATTGTGTCTAATCACATATTGTGTCCCTGGCTTGCCCTCAGCTCACAAACGGGTGTGTACTTGTGCATGTGGAGCAGTCTTACCTTTTAAGCAGGAGTCTGCTAGGCTGTGCATGTGTGCATATGTACGATTTTTACACGGGGCAGGTGTTCCTGGAGAACTCAGTGCATTCAGACCTGTGACTGGGGGATGACTGTGTGTTGACAAACTGTAGCCACCCCTTCAGCTATGTCCAGCAAGAAGAAAATGTGCAAATGTGTTCATTAAACACCAAACAGAACAGTGACAAAATGCCAGGCCCTGCAGTGGTGTGGCAAGTCCAGGAGGGTTTTTCCTTCTGTCTCCATGTCTCCATGTCTCCCGCTCCAGCATCTCGGCCCCTCTCTGGCGTCGTTCCCTCACACCTAAGCCCAATGGTGTTTTGCAGTCTTTCAGCTGTTACCTCAGTCCCTCCTCGCCTCATTCCCGATTCACTCCGTTGCTATAGGTATGTTTAAACCCCAGCGTGGTAGATTTTAATTAGTCTTCCTACAGATGGCCAATTAACATTCATTACTTTTGCCTTGAGCGATTAATTATGAGTTTGGATAGAAAAGGAGAGAAGAGGAGAGGAAGATGGGCAGGTGAATGAAAGGGGAAAAGAGAAGGGGGTTTGATTGGGAGTTTGGAATTTTTACACAGAGCAGGCTGGTGGGGGAGAGGGTGGGAAAGAACTGCTTGAATCCTCTCACTCCCAGCGGCCTCCTCAGCCCACAGCTGCTCAGGGCCCCTAATCGGCTTGGCTGGCCCAGCCCTCCAGGAAAATAGAACTCATACCCTCATTTGGGGGTCCTTAAGCCTTTGGTGTACCCTGACCCCAGCCCTTTCATATTCCCGGCCTCTTGTTTCTTGTGCCAGAGCTGGGTGGGAACTGTGTCAGGAATCGTCCCCAATGCCACAGATAACCCAGAAATGAAGCTCCAGTGACGTTCATTCCACTTTAAAGTTGTAGCTGCTCTCTGTATAGATGGGGAAACTGAGGCCAGGCCAGACGTGACTTCCCCCAGCTTGGGCATCTCAGGGCCCAATTCCCTGTCTCTTTACTGTAGCTAGGTTTGTACCACCTTTGTACACAGGGTTGGAGGGCAGGACTCTGAGGTAGAGCGCTTGCTTAGTGTGCACAGGCCTGGGGTTGGACTCCTCTCACCACAGAATTTTTAAAAAAGTTATAAACAAGGACTTTTTGCAGCAGTCAACATCAGTGATCTGGCTTCAAACACATTCACACACTTCAGAGAGCTAGCTTGTGAAGTTTGCCAGGGCGGTCCTGTTGGGTTCAGAATGGCATCTATGTTCCTAATCCTACATCCACGAGAGTAATGGTGGGTGACATTTTAGTGTCTATGGTGGTCTCTCCGGTGACTGCCAAAGATTTTTCTCTAACCCCATCTCTTGTGTTTTAGGATGAGCATCTTACTTGAGGCCCGAGAGATAGCTCAGGGGGAAAGTGCTTCCCATGAAAGCCTGACAGCTCCACATAAAGGTGGAAGGAGGGAACTGATGCCTCAGAGTTGTCTTCTGACATCCACACACGCACCATGGCATGTTCAGCACCCCCACTCATAATTTTTAAAAATTTAATAATGAAAAAAAATCACATCTTACTTAAGCAATGCACAATACATAAAGTATAACTACATCCTACTTGAAGTTCTTTCAAAATATGTTTCTGTAAAAACAAATAGAGGGGCTGGTGAGATGAGTCAGTGTGTAGAGTTGTCACCAACTCTGACGACCTGCATTTGATGCCTGGAACTCAGAAGGTCGAAGGAAAGAACTAATACCCAAAAGTTGTCATCTGGCTTCCACACATGCTCCATGGTATGTGCACCCCCCCCCCCACACACAGACACTCACAAATACACGAATAAATAAATGTATTTGAAAATTAAAAAAAGGAAAAGATTAACGTCCTTATAATCACAAAAACTTGTGATCACTAGGGCGAGGAAGTTCCTAGACAGGGTTTCTCTGTGTAGTCCTGGCTGTCCTGGAACTCCCTCTGGAAACCTGTCAACCAGGTTTGCCTTAAACACAGAGATCTGCCTGTCTCTGCCTCTGCTTCCCGAGTGAAGGAATTAAAGGCGTGCGCCACCACTGCTGGACTATAATCATTTTTTAAAGGTTAGCAATATATTCATCAGAATTTTAACACTGGAGTCGTCCTACCTGAATCCGGGATTCAGATTCTTCAGCTCTGTAAGATCCTCATCTGATAGGTAAGGTAAGGCTGCTCATCTCTCAGGGTTGCAAGGAGTTGGTGGAATAAGCACAGAAAATCCAAGAACAGTGTCTTGTATCTAGAAAGAGCCCAGGAAATGGTAGCTGGTATTAGTGACAGCAAGGTTATAAAATAATAGTATCTGGGCGATAGGGTTTTTAGAAGAGTTTTATTTAGCTCTTTGGATTTCTATATCTTGAATTTTTTCCATAATGAGTATGGGTTACATGGCAATAGAAGATAATATAATTGGGAAGAGGGGTAGGAGGGATATGAGGGGAAGGGGAGAGAGGGAGTGGGAAAGGAAGGGAGAGAGGAAGGAAAATCGGGAGAGGGAAAGAAAGTAGAGATGATGGGGAAGGGGGAGGGAGGTAGGAAAAGAGGGAGAAAGGGAGATGTATGAGTCCTTCTCAAGAACATAGTTTTGCTAGATTTTCTTGTTTTGATTTTGTTTTGTTTGTTGCTTGTTTTTGAGGCAGGGTCTCCCTGTGTAACCTGGCTGGACTAGCACTTGATAAATAGAACAAGCTGGTCTTGAACCCACAGTCATCCTCCTGCCTCAGCCTCCTGAGGGCTGCTTTTTTAAGTATGGGCTACCACACTAGGCTGGGGATGAAACCCAAAACTTCAAGTATGCTAAGCAAGTAATCTACCAACTGAGCCACACCCGTTCTCCTTTCTAAGAGTGGGAATCCAGTTGGCCCAGGACTCTTCTGGAGTGCCTTTGTAGGTCCCTGGCTAGATTGTGGAGTGGCTCATGCCAGATCATGTGTCCACACTTAAGTTGATAAATTATGCAGTGGTTGGGAGTTGGTGCAGAATATAACTGTCTGGGCTGGTGTTTTCTCAGACAGGGCTCTGGTGGGAGATAAGAAATGACTGGCATGTTTGGGATCATGCTCCTACTGTGTGCCCTCCAAACACCCGTTGCCCCCATTGTACCATTCACACCATATTGCTGTTACCCTGCTTGTTTTATTACAGCCAATGAATGTCAGTGATAAGTTCTGTGAGGAGAAGGGCAACCATGTTCTTTCCGTCACGGTCATGGCTCTGTCCCCAAGCCCAAGCACAATAGCTGGCACAGATTAGGTGCTGGTTGAGTCTCCACTGACCACTGGGAAGTGTAGCCTGTATTGACACTCCTCCGTGTCCTTATCAAGGTCTCATAGAAATGTGCAAAACAAGCCCATGTGACGGAGTCATTTGGGAGCTGTAGACTTTTCTGTCTAGAACTGGATAGCCTGGCTAAATTTGACTTAGCACAGTTATGGAAAGCATCCTGAAGGAAAAAACAAATACAGCAGAAGGAAGAGAGAAAAGCTTCCACAGCAGCAGGGGAAAGTTTGGCTGGCCCGTGTTGTGGTTCTTGTTGTGGCCCCATTGTTAGAATGGAGGGTGGGGTGCAGAAAACAAGAGGCCCAACCAGTAAGATTGAGGTCGTGCTGCAAGTAATAGCCTGGTGGGGAGGACAGGTTACTACCACAGGGTCCAGATGATGGAACAGAATCTGTTATCTGTCTGTGAAGAAGGAAGGATCTCCAGGAGGGCTTCCAGCCAGTGTGCTAGGATGAGAAAGAGCTGCTCTGGCTTGCTGAGATGCCTGTGCCCTTCCTGCCTGATCATGAGTGCTAGGTAAGGTGAGCTTGGCAGCAAGGTGCTGGGGCTGGAGCTTGGCATCACAGCAGGAGGGTGACAGAGATGGATGGCTGGAGAGGGCTGTTGCTGGAGGTGGGTGCATCTTCATGCCTTCATGGAGACAGATGGTAAGAGGATGGCTCTGGATAGATGATGGGAAATTAGACCATAGATCTAGGAGAGAGAATCCCCCTGGATTCCTGTTCTGTTGAATGAGACAGAAAGGGGAAGAGGCCTGTTTGCTCTTCTTCCTTCCAGTCGCCCACCTTGCCTCCCCCGCCCCCCATCTTTTGTGCTGTTTGAGATAGGGACTCATAACCCAGACAAGTTTCAAATTCACATGTAGCCAAGTATGACTTTGAGCATCTTGTTCTTCTGGCGCTACCCACCACCACTCAACATCCACCTAGTGGTAGGACTGGAGTCCTGCAGAACCACGCCCAGCTACTAGTCTGTTCTTTCTATGCAGTGGTTCCAGGAGCCCTGTATCCCTACCATACATCTTTCCTAACTTACACAAATGCCAACCATGAGTTGTGGTCTGTAGACTCGAAGGGTGCCAGCTAAGGGAATGCTGGCGTGTGAGAGTGGGGCAGGCAAGCCCTGGTTGAGCAGGGTTGGCACTGTAAGGAGGAGAGCTGCCGTAAGTTCCAAGGGCCAACCCTCAGGTGGTTCTTCAAGTGCCACCCTGACTCCCTGGTTGATGGCACTCATTTTCAGGCCCTCTTTCCTATTATCTATGTGATTTCTAGTGTCACTTAGTTTCAGGGGCCTATGAAAGAGACTCTTTGTTTGAGCCTTGCCCAAAATCATAGGTGAATCTCGCAGAGACCTTTCCAACAGTCAGCTGTGGTCAGAAGGAAGGCCCTAGAGTCCACCAGAGGCCATGGCAGTGTGTGTGTGTGGAAGTGTGAGTGTAACTTGCAAAGACACTGAAAGTTTTTTTAATGTTTATATTTTTTTCATCTAATACACTATCTCATAGTTCCTTGGGTGCCTTTCATTTTCCTGTTACTGTTTGTTTTTATGTGTGTGTGTTTATATGTGTGTGTTCATATGCATGTGGAAATCAAAAGTTGATTTTGTGTGTCACCCCTCAAGTTCTTTCTGTATATTTTTGAGGCAGGGTCTCACATTGAACCTGGACCTTGACAACTGTGGTAGGCTGGCTGACAAGTCCCAGAGATCCTCCTGTCTCCACCTACCCAGCACTAGGATTACAAGCATGCATCACTGTGCCTGACTTTCTACATGGTGCTGGGAATCCAAATTAGGTCCTCCTGCTAAAACAGTCAGCTGAGCCATCTCCCAGCCTGCCTAGTTTTTGAGGCCAAATCTTATTATGTAGCCCAGCCTGGCCTTGAACTTGTTACATAACCAAGACTGCCTTCAAACTCATGATCCTCCTGCCTTAGCATCTTGAGTGTGACATTAAAGATGTGCATTCTCATTGACTGTTATTGTTTTGAAAAGCAATAGTTCAGTCACTGTGGCCATAATTTACTGGAAATAAGCATTTATTCTAAACGTGTACTACCTGAATTAACACGAACATTTTCTTCCTTGAAAAACAGTTTTCCCACTTTGAGCCCCTGGGGGATTGCTTATTGGCATGGTTTCTCTGTTCTGTCCCAACTGGTTTTGAAATATTTATCGCTTCTCTCTTATGACAAGCCATGAAATTTTGCTTCAGCCTTTGACGACAGAGAGAAAAATGTCTGTAGTTTCAATTAGAAGCTCTTTAGGAAAAAAAAATGGCTGCCATGCTAAGCCCATTGTTTTGGATCTTCGTCAGCAATAGGTGAAGATAGTTTTGGAAGGCAGAGCCAGCCAAGCCCTGTCTGCCCCGGCCACCTGTGCATGTCAAGAATAGCCCGAGCCAGCTTCCCTGGATTTAAACAATCTGCAGAAGGCCCTCAGTCACAAATAGTAATCCAGCACATTTCCAGCAGCCCCTGAGCTTTCTGTGTGTTGCGCCTTCACTCCACTCACAAATGTTTTGAAAAATTGCCAGCTTTTTGGAGATGCGGGAATAGTGTCAGGCAAAGAATTGACAGGACTGCGATGGCTTTGGAGTTTTCCTATCCTGACAAACTCAACACCTTTAAATCCCCCACTATGTGCATGACAACGTGTGTACAGAGCTCTTGGCTTAAACTCTGCAGATGCAGAAACACCATTAAACCTTCCAATGGTGAAGGACTCCAGTGTAGACCGCGTCATGTGTCTTGTAGAACTCACTCCCATCAGAACCAAGTAGAAGAGCCTCCCTGGTGATCTTCACCACACCTGGGCACTAGCGGGTACTGGTGTAATTAAGGAGTGCTGGTGTTATCCTGGGGTTCTAGTACCTGGGAGGTAGAAGGAGGAGAAAGGCTCAAAGTTTCAAGACGGCCTTAAGCTGTATGGTGGAGTTGAGAGCTAAGCCTCAGGACACCATCAGCTATCTTCGTGTTGCTCATGAGGAAACCATGGAAATAATATCCATAGTAATTATCTTAAATCTATGGGCTGAAGAGATGGCTCAGAAAATAAAGTGCCTGCAGAGCAAGTGTAAGGACATGAGTTCAAGTCTCTGTAATCGCACCTATAGTCACAGTGCTCCTACTGTGAGATGGGAGGCAGAAGCAGGCGAAGTCCTAAAAGCTTGTGAGCCAGTAAGCAACAAAAGACTCTGTCTCAAATGAGGTGGAAGGCAAGGATAACCACAGGTGTGGTCTTCTGACCTCCACATACATGCCATGGCGAGCACACGTGCACACACAAACACAAACTAGCACATACCCTCTCTCTGTCTGTGTTTGTCTGTATTTCTGTGTGTCTGTCTTTCTGTGTGTCTGTCAGCCTGTCTCTCTCCCTCTCTGTCTGTCTCTCTGTGTGCATTTGTCTCTCCCTGTGTCTGTCTCTCTATGTCTTTCTGTCTGTCTGTGTGTCTGTCTATATGTCTGTCTGTTCGTCTGTGTGTCTGTCTCTGTCTATGTGTCTGTCTCTGTCTCTTTCCCTCCCTATCTCTCTCTGTGTGTCTCTCTGTCTATCTCTGTGTCTCTCTGTCTCTGCCTCTCTCTGTCTTTTCACACACACAAAAGACAAAACACACAAAATTTAACAAATAAATTCTTAATGTCTGCTGTACACCAGGCCCTAGTCTAACTGCATCTTCTGCATTTACTCACCAGCTCTTGACAACTGAATACTGGGTGAGTTCCATGATTCAGACCCATTTTTCAGAAAAGGGAATGACCATATAAATTAAGTAACCTGCCCAAGTTTCACTGCAAGTTTGCACTATTTCCAGAAACTAACAACTGCATTGTAGTTTTTCTCTGATTTTCAACTCAAAACATTTGCCTCTGGTTGTCCTAATGTGCTTTCTGTTGCTGTGCTAAAATAACCAACCAAAGCCAGCTTAGGAAGGGAAGGGCTTGTTTGGCTTGTAGTCCATCACTGAGGCACTGCTACTCAGGACAGCAGCCTGTAGGCAGAGGCCTCAAACTGTTGCTTACTGGCTTGCTTAACTGATTTTTTTTTTTTTACACAACACAGGACCATCTTCCTGAGAATGGCACCTCCCACAGTGGGCTGGGCCTTCCTACATTAATCCTTAATCAAAAAATGTCCCACAGACTCACCCACAAGCCAATCAGCTGGAGGTAATTCCTCAACAGAGCTTCCCTTTTTCCCGGTATGTATGGGTTGTATGGCGTTGACAAAAATTGTACAATTGTCCCTTTGTCAACCTGACACACAAATATATCACTATTAAACCATAGCTTTTTTTCTTGTTTATCTTCAAGATCTCAGATTAATATCATAATATAAAACATAATCCAACATCTAAAAATATCACAATTTTTCAACATTTTAAAAGTTCAAGGTAAGGTGAGGTGCAGTGGCATTCAGAAGGTAGAGGATGGAGAATCTCTGTGAGTTCAAGGCCAGCCAAGGATACACAGTGAAACCATCTTAGAAAAATATTAATGTCTCTTAAATGTTCATGGTCTCTTAATTGTGGGTGCCTGTAAATTAAAAACAAGTTAAATAATTCTTATTCCAAGTGGAATGAACCAGGGCACAATTATAATCAGATCAAAGCAAAACTAAAATCCAGCCATGTAAATAGATTGATATCCAATCTCCAGGACTCACTCATGATCTTCTGAGCTCCAAGGGCGTTGGACAGTTCCACTTTCCCAGCTCTGCTATTCATGGCCCACACAGTTTGTCTCCTGTCTCCATGCCACCTCCGCTGTTACCCTCGGTGGACCTACCACAGTTGTGGCAATCCAGTATTGGAGTCTCCATTGCAACTGATGTTGCACCTATGGCCTCCTGACCTCTCTCTAGGGACTCCAAATCTACCGCATGGTCCCAAGCCTCAGATTCCATTACCTTCCAATCCTGGAGAGTCCATTGTAACCGAGGCTATACCTTTGCCAGTGTCCTCTCCTAGACCTCTTGCAGTGCCAAGCCCCAGCTGCTGTCAAGAAAATGACACCCTTCTTCTTTCAAAACCAGTATCACATGGAAGACTCTCACTCAATTCCAAATTCAGGTGGCAGCTTTAGATGAAGCCTTTACCCTGTCTGGCCCATCACTTCTGTGTGGTGACCCTGGGGTAACACTTCTGATTTAAGGTTTTTATTGCTGTGACAAAATACCATGATGAAAAAGCAAGTTGGGAAGGAAACTTTTTTGGCTTACACTTCCATTTTACTGTTCATCATCAAAAGATATCAGGGCAGGAACCTAGAGGCAGGAGCTGATGCAATGGCCATGGAAAAACACTGCTTCCTGGCTTGCTCAGTTTGCTTTCTTATAGAACTTAGGACCAACAGCCCAGGGATGATCCCATCCACAATGGGCTGCCCCCCCCCAATCAATCCCTAAGAAAATGCTCTACAATCTTGCCTACAGCCCAGTTGTATGGAGGCATTTTCTCATTTGGGGTTCCCTCCTCTCAGACGACTCTAGCATGTGTCAACTTGACATAAAATTAGCCATCACAACTTCCTAGATGACATCTTCTCTGTGATGATGGTCCCCTTTTAGCCACAACTGAATTTTCAGCTCCCGTTGACCAGCATCCAATGTCTCAGCAAAGCAAAGATTTCACTGCTGCAGAATCTTAATCCAAATCATCCTATGAAAGGCTCTGAAAGAGTGTTTGCTTCCCTCTGAAATGTCACAAGCCAGGACTCCATCAGCAGCACCACTCTTAACATTTCCTACATCCCAAGCACTCATAATAGCTCATTAAGGCTAAGCACTCCTACGAAATAACACCGTCAGATCTATCATAGGAGCAACACTCAGGACCAATTTCTGTATTCCTTTTCTCTTGCTGTGGTAAAACGCTGACCAAAACCAACTAGGGAAAGAAAGGATTTCTTTAACTTAAACTCTCACATCACCACCCATCATAAGGGAAGTCAGAACAGGAACTCAAGCAGGAACTAAGCAGAGACCATGGAGGAATGTGGCTTACTGCCCTGTCTTCCAGGACTCACTCAAGCTACTTTCTTATAGAACCCAGAACCACCTTCCAGGAGGTGGCGGTGTGAGATATTTACACTGTAAAGATATATCTTTGCCAAGGTGCCTTCTGATTGGTTTGTTTGAGCCGAAAGGCCAGTAGCTAGGCAGGAGAGATTAGGAGGGCTTCTGGGCAAAAGAGGAACTGCAGACGAATCTAGATGCAAAACAGAGTAGCCAGCCAGGCTCAGAGGAAGCAGGATGTGCCCATCATCCTGCAGTATGGAGATGAGGTAGCCAGGCCACATGGCAAAGCGTAGATTGATATAAATGCGTTAATTTAAGTTATAAGACCTAGTTAGGAACAAGCCTAAGCTAAGGTTGAGCTTTCATAATTAATAAGAAGTCTCTTTGTCTTTATTTGCAGAGTCATAGTCCCAACAAGAAAATACTACTACAAGATGCCCCTGCCCACAGTGATCTGGGCTCTCCCACTTCAGTCTTCCATCAGAAAAATGCCCCCACAGACTTGCCCCTGGGCCAACATGGTAGAGGCAATCCCTCAGTTAAGGTCCTTCCTTCCCAGTTTATGTCAGGTTCACCATTGCCAATCTGCACAATCATAAATTGGGTTCCTACACTCAAGACAGAAATGGTTTTCCATGAAAAAGAATATTTTCTTTCTATTTTTGGTTTCTCAATACAAGGTTTCCCTGTGTAACCCTGGCTGTCCTAGAACTCACTCTGCAGACCAGGCTGCCTCTGCCTCCCGAGTGTTGGGATTAAAAGCATGTGCCTTCACACCTGGCTGGAACAGAATATTGTCAGTTTAGACAACTCCTACTCCTTAGGCATCACTCAGTCAGTTAAGGTGAGCATGGTAGCAAGACCTGTAATTCCAGTGCTCAGGAGGTGGAGGCAGAAATATTGCTTTGAGTTCAAGACCTTGTCTCAAAAAGATGATAATAATTCAGGTAATAGTTTGTAAAAGACAATGTCATGAGAACTGTGCTGTCAAAAAGTGAGCATCATATGTATTTCCTGGTTTTCTGAAATTTTCCAGGACTTTCCCCAAGTTTGTGATTGTTCTTCCTTCCCTTAACAGCAGGACGGGAACGGCTGACAGAATAGCATACCCTTTATAATGCTTTATTCCATGAACAACCCAACAAGGTTCGTGTGCATATAATGTTTCTGAGACAGGATCTTGTAGCTCAGGCTGCCCTGAAACTAACTGTGTAGTCAAGGATGATCTTGACCTCCTGATCTTCCTACTCTCCTCAAAATCTTAGAGGGCAGGCCTGTCCTACCATATTCAACTAGTTACAAAAATCTGGTCTGAGAGATAACGCAGATGATACAAAATGCTTGCTGCACAAGCCTGAGGGCCTGAGTTGGATCCCAAGAATGCACATCAAAAACTGGCATGGTGGGTGGTACTTGTAAACCTAATTCTAGGGAGGAAAAGATGGGTGGATCTCTGGGGCTCACTAGCTTGCTTGCAACCCTAGCCTAAAGTCTCAGTGGGAGACCCTGTGTCCAAAGACAAAAATGAAAACAAAACAAAAACAAAAACCCAAGGGTCACCTCCACAGGCATGTGTGCACACACAGAAGTGACAACAAGCAAATAAAATGGTTTTCATTCGCCTTTAGCTTTTTGCACTTCAGAGGCTGCTGGGGTTGCCGGTGATCATTACTTCCCCTCCAATTTCAGGTCACGATCACGTGCAGAGCCTTGGTTAGAGATGAGCTACCACCTATACCCACCCTCGTGTCTGCCCAACCTCCTTACTTTGGAGGAATCCTGCCTTCACCCTCCCTACTACTACTGACATTGTAATTTGATGATAAACTCTTGGAAATTTTTTTTGTGAGAAATAGAAAGTCAAACTTTTGTTTTGACATCAATTTTTAGATTCCTGTGACTTAAGTGTTTATTTAGAGTCGCTCAGCGATTGTGTTCCGTCTCCGGGAAGAGAATGCCAGTGACAGATTCTCTAACACTTCTTGTTAAGATGCTTTCCATGTTTTCTCAGTTGTTTTCTAAGCAGATCAGTGTCCCCGAGTGAGGCTCCTTCAGCCTTGTGACAAACTCCTGCACTGTTCTAGAACCCTTGGATGTGAGGCTTTCTGTTTATTATAGGTTTCTCTTAAAGGTTTTATTCTTTTAAGTGTATGTATTCATGTGTATATATATGTGGGTATGCTCATGTGAGTGCAGTAAGTGTATGTATACATGTGTGTCTATGTATGGGTATGCACATGTGAGTGCAGTTAGTGTATGTATACATGTGTGTCTATGTGTGGGTATGTACATATGAGTGCAGTGAGTGTATGTATACATGTGTGTCTATGTGTGGGTATGCACATGCAAGTGCAGTAAGTGTATGCATACATGTGTGTCTATGTGTGGGTATGCACATATGAGTGCAGTAAGTGTATGCATACATGTGTGTCTATGTGTGGGTATGCACATGTGAATGTAGTAAGTGTATGCATACATGTTTGTCTATGTGTGG
>JAQHUG010000548.1:674789-687269 GCA_028555095.1 Dicrostonyx torquatus | reverse complement strand
AGGGAAGTCAAGACAGAAACTTTAAGGCATCATATCCACAATCAAATGAGGAGGGACACAAAACATTCAAATGCACATACACACACACACACACACTCACACAATAGTTCAACCCAGTGAAATGTTATAACAAATAAAAAAATATTCATCAGTGAATATTTAATGAGTGGTAAATATGCTTTCAGTTGATGGAGAAGCATGCTATAAAATTGTCCAATGGGGTGTTCTCTCACTTTGAGACTGGACTTGAATGTGAGATTATCTTGTTTCAGCTTCCTGAGTGCTGAGATTCCAAGTGTGGGTCACCAAGATCCTCCTCCTTCTTTTTCTGTTTTATAGTGTTTAAAGTCGTATAAAGAACTGCAAGCATCTATGGATCTACTCCAAGACTTTCCTGAGGAGGGCTGGGAATACAGTTTACTGATAGAGCTCAGTTCAAGACCATCCTTCATGACATAGTAAGGCCAACCTGAAATACATGAAACTCTGTCTCAAAAATAAAGATTTTAAATCCATTTTCCCTGCTCCCAAATTCCTTCCTCCTCCGACCCTGCCCCAAGACAGAGCCTTGTCTGTGTAGCCTTGGTTGTCTTGGAACTCACTCTGTAGACCAGACTGGCCTGGAATTCATAGAGATCCACCTGTCCCTATCTCCCAAGTGCTTGGAATAAAGGTATATACCACCCCTACCCGTACCTCTTCTTTTTATTTTTAAATCTACTCTCTGTAGCAACTCTGGTCAATAGAAATGTATATGACACAGATTTTTAAGTGTTATAGGAGCCATATTAAATAGTTAAAAAGAAAACAGACATAGACAGTTCTCTGTGAGTTCCAGACTAGCCAGGGGTTACATAATAAGATCCTATCTCAACATCAAAAACAAAACTAAAAAGAAAATAAAAAATATTAATAAATTTCATTTAACCTGATATGTTCATTGCAATGTACAATGAATGCAGAAAATATTAATAAGATATTTTACATTTTAAAAACACTAAGTCAGGGGCTGGAGAGATGACTCAGAGGTTAAGAGCACTGACTGCTCTCCCAAAGGTCCTGAGTTCAATTCTCAGCAACCACATGGTGCCTCACAACCATCTGTAATGAGATCTGTGCCCTCTTCTGACCTGCAGGCATCCATGGAGGCTGTACACTGTAATAAATGAGTAAATCTTAAAAAAAAGCCACTAAGTCTGCCTAATTCCTAATTACCCAACACATTGTATATTATTTTACATTGTTGGACTTCTTGCTTGTATGTTTAAGTATAGTACATTTTCAGAACATTTAAATTTGGGTCATCAACATTTTAGTCACCTAATTAGTATATATGGCTCTTGACTCCCAAATTGGAGAACACAGCTCCATAAAGTAATAGCAGCTAGCGTTTATCAAGAGTTCACTATGTGCTGGGCATTGCCCCAAATCCACCATGTGGGCACTGTAACTCATTTGGCCTCACAATAACTCCAGGAGAATGGACCTGTCATCATCTTAAACATATATTACTCTTGCAAGGAAATGGTCACGAAAGAGTGGGAGTCTTGCAAACCGCTTTCCTGTTATGATGGGGTAGAGTCTGGCTGCAAGGGCTTGATGACATACACTTTTAATCCCAGTTCTCAGGAGACAGAGGCAAGAGAATCACTTTGAGTTTAAGGGCAGTCTGATTTACATAGTGAGTTCCAGGTTTAAGGAATGAGATCTTGTCTCAAAATGAAAAAGAAAAGGTGGATGATTAAGAAAAAAGTCAAGAGGCGACAGAGGGAAACATGAGACAAGAAAAATCATCTGAGGGATGGAGAGACCTGCAGGGGAGGTAGACTGCAGAGGAAGCAGGGAAATGGAAACTGCAAGGGATTCGGATGCGGGCGCTGTGTTGAATGGAGTTTCCCACCAAGCAGAGGCTCTGATGCAGAGATTGCCTGGCTTGGCCAGACATTGCACCACAGCCTTGCAGCTAAAGGGAAGACCTGAAGATGTTTGCTTAATTTATCACGACAAAGAGGGCAGAAATAGTAACTTTAATCCAGGGCTTCTATGAAGTGGGGTGTTGGCCCTGGGTACCATGTGTTACCTGATTTAATCTCTGCAGACTTCCCATAGAATGCATGCCATTTAACTGAGGTTTTGTTTTGTTTGTTTTTCCGAGACAGGATTTCTCTGTGTAACCATGGCTGTCCTGGAACTCTGTAAACCAGACTGGCCTGAAACTCATAGTTCTGTCTTCTCTGTTTCCTGAGTATCTCCTGCCTCTGTCTTCTGAGTGCTGGGACTAAAGGTAAGCGTTGCCACCTCCAGCTCCAAGGCAAGATTCTTGATCAAGTCTCAAGGTTCAGTATGCAGAGTCTGGATTTGAGCCTATGCCATCTCAGAGACCAAGGAAAGAGAAAGAGACAGAACTAGTACAGGTGGTTCAGGTTTGACCAACAGAGTAGGAGCCTAGTTTCTCTGAAGAAATCATGGCAATAGGTTGGACAGATGTAGATTGAGAAGAAAACAGCCTGGCAGGTGTGTGTGTGTGTGTGTGTGTGTGTGTGTGTGTGTGTGAGAGAGAGAGAGAGAGAGAGAGAGAGAGAGAGAGAGAGAGAGAGAGAGAGAGATGTGATGTGCTTCAGTCTCCTGCAGAGCTCATCAGTTTGGATGGGAAGGAAGAGTGCAGGTTTGACTAAAGTGGGCAGAAGTCCAGGGTGAAAGGGGGGTGTGTTTTTGTAATGGAAAATGTGGTACCTTGCAATCTGTGGAGAGGCAGAGTAGGGTAGGCATGATGAGAGAAGATTGGAACTTTGATGCAAAATCCATAAAGGGATGGAAGCCTTAGGGACTTCTCCAGTTGCTGCAGGGGAATAGCTAGAAAGAAGAGGCCCTAAGGAGGACAGAAACAGGGAATCAAGCAGGAGATTAATGTCTGCAGACTGATGGGAGGGTATTGGGGAATTACAGGAGAGGAAGAGGAAGGGTAAGTGAGAAATTGCCCAGAACACCGCAGCATCTCATCGTCTCATCCTAGGGATATGAGTCTGGGCGGTCCCATAGCCCCAGAGAACAGATTAGGGTTGGAACCTGGCATGGGCCAGGAGCATTGGGCTATTCCTCCTCCTCCCAGTAACCAGATTCAAGTTAAGCTCCTCTATGCTCTACTTCACCATCTGTAGGAGATTGGGGTTTTAAGAAAATGACAATAGGTGTCAAAGAATTTCAAAAGCACTACAAGGAAAGCTGTGGTCTAGGAGTCGTCATGAATCAAAGCAGGTACTTTAGATACAAGACTGGGATGGGGAAGACAGTCCCAGCTTCCCGACCTGATCTGCCTCCTTTAACTAGCTTTTAGCTACTACCCAGACTAGAAATGAAGGTAGAAAATGGGAGCCTAAATATGGGCCGATCGGATTCAGCCCCAGAAACCAGCAATGGTACGGGTTCTGTCTTCATAGAGAGCCCTGCACTTAGTTGTCTCCCAAGAGCATAGGCCTAGACAATTTTATTCAATGGAACCTGCGTCTCTGCCCAGGCCTTGCTCCAACAAGACCATCTTCCAGATCCTCACCTCTGCCATTTTAGTGATCAAGGCCCCAGGAGTCTCTTTGACCCAGGACGTGGCAAAAGGGGAGGAATTAGGCGTTATGTGGACAGAGAAGCGGGAGGTGAAGGGGGACAGTCCCAGACAGGAACGAGAGAAAGTGGGGGGGGGGAGCATCACAGAAGCGGCAGAGATCCGAAGAAACCAGTGAGAGACTAGGCGCTCAGGGCGGAACGGGTAAACGAGTGGGTCCCCAGAAAAGTCCGAAAGTCCGGCCCTGGGTCGTCCAGGATGCGAAGGGGCTGCAAGGTGCGGTCCTCTTTCAGCCTCCTCTCCGCCTCCTCCTCCCCATCTTGTCCGAGGGGGCCGGAATGGCACCAGGAGCGGGGGCTTTTCGGAGCAGTCGACTGGAAAATAGACTTTAACCCGCTTTGTGGCTGCGAGGGCGCCCGGAGCGCTCTACTGGACCAAGGCTACTGGCATTCCGGCGGGCCGCTGCCAAGAGCTGGCCTGGAGTCCCCGCAGATCGTACTGCCCTTCAGGCCAGCTTGGACGTGAGCACTCGGGCCATGATCTGGCCAGTAGAACTCACCCGGTCAGAGACAAGTAAGCAGAATTCTCTTCGATCTCCTCCCCGCCATATGCGAGCTGGGCCCCGACCTCCTAAATCAGAGCCTTCTTAGGCCACAGTGCCCTAGAAGGCTGGGATGGAAAGTTTACAGAATACAGTTTCTAATAATCAATTGCCCTCTCGCCCTCCAGGCTTAGTTAGCCTAAGCAGATTGGCGCACTGCCCTGCGGTCGCTGGTGGAAGGGAAATGTCTGAGGGGCCAGGATGCCACTGCTATCGAAGGACCGCTGGCCTGTCCTCACGAGTGGCAGGCGAGCAACAAGGCCAGGCCCAATATAGGAAACAATGACCCAAATACCCCCCTTTGGCCTGGTCATAGAACACTGGAGCCCGAGATCGGTCTGCGCTTGAGGACCGCAGTCCGGTGGGAGACAGCCACTGCGCGGGCCCTGGCAAAATCACTGCATTCGAGCGCCGCGGCTGCTGGACAGCTGCGGAGCGATAGATTCTGTGGCTTCATTCCGGACAGTGCGAACCTGGCCCTTGGTGAAAAGAATGCACGTTTATTTGAAGCGCTGTACTCAGAAACATCCAGAAAACGTGAAATTTCAGGAACATACCACAGCTTTGTAATACGGCTCCAGAGGCCAATGGTGGGTGAGCCGGAGGGCTCCCTTAGGTTAGGCGAACGTGGAGCAGGTTCTCCGGAGAATCTAGGCTGGACCCCAAACACCCATCCTACACTGGAATCCAAGTTCCCTAAGAAATGAAACGACGTCGCAGGACGAAGGGAGAGGGTTCAACTGCACTACACTCTAGAAGAGTTTTTTTTTTTTCCCTCGAACCCAGGCTCTGCCAATGTCCCCTTCAGACCCGGCTGCGGTGGCAGCTAAAGGGCCGAGGCACAAAATCAAGATGCAGAGAGGGTGGGGTGGGGCGGGGGNTGTCTATGTGTGGGTATGCACATGTGAGTGCAGTAAGTGTATGCATACATGTGTGTCTATGTGTGGGTATGCACATGTGAGTGCAGTAAGTGTATACATACATGTGTGTCTACGTGTGGGTATGCACATGTGAATGCAGTAAGTGTATGCATACATGTATATCTATGTGTGGGTATGCAGCTGTGAGTGTAGTAAGCGTATGCATACATATGTGTCTATGTGTGGGTATGCGCATGTGAGTATAGTAAGTGTATGCATACATGTGTGTCTATGTGTGGGTATGCGCATATGAGTGTAGTAAGTGTATGTATACATGTGTGTCTATGTGTGGGTATGCACATGTGAGTGCAGTAAGTGTATGCATACATGTGTATCTATGTGTGGGTATGCACCTGTGAATGTAGTAAGCATATGCATACATATGTGTCTATGTGTGGGTATGCGCATGTGAGTATAGTAAGCGTATGCATACATGTGTGTCTATGTGTGGGTATGCACATGCGAGTGCAGTAAGTGTATGTATACATGTGTGTCTATGTGTGGGTATGCACATGTGAGTGCAGTGCCTATAAAGGCCAGAAGGGACCCTCAGATCCCCTGGAGTTGGAGTCAGAAGCAGTTGTGAGCCACCTGGTGTGGGTACTGGGGACAGAACTCAGATCCTCTGCTCCTAACAGAGGGACTGTTTCTCCAGTATTCTTGATAATAATTTTTTTTTTTGGTTTTTCGAGACAGGGTTTCTCTGTAGCTTTGGAGCCTGCGCTGGAACTAGCTCTTGTAGACCAGGCTGGTCTCGAACTCACAGAGATCCGCCTGCCTCTGCCTCCCGAGTGCTGGGATTAAAGGTGTGCGCCACCACTGCCCAGCCTATAATTTTTATTAGGAATGTCTTCATTAGTATTTAATTGTCTATCATCCCACTCTTTTCACCATGCTTTTTCCTCTTTTCTGCTTTGGAAGTAACACTCCATGTATGTCCCTTTGATGGTGGCCCTGAACATTTGATCAAGTATGTTTAACTCCCTCCACTTTTTAAATTCTTGTTATATTTGGCTATTCATGTGTATACATAGGGGTCAGAGGCCAGCTTTGTAGAGTTGGCTTTCTCCTTCCACCTCGTGAGTCTCTGGCTTGGCAGCAGGTGCCTTTTCTTGCGGGCCCCTAACTTCCACAAATGTATAGCTTGTTTCCGTCCTGGCCTCCCTTCAGAAGAGTGTGTGCTTTGTCTTTGGTCACCCCCCAACTTGTGTACTGCTGTAGTTTGTAGATTCTATGGGACTTCGCGGTCCTCTGCCATTTGCCGTTAGCCTTCCACCTCAGGTGTTGCTTCTACAGCCGTAAGTTTCTTCACTAAGGTTCAGTTGATGGAGATTTTCCATTTTTTTATTTGTATGAAATGTCTTTATTTCATTCTTATTCTTGAAAGACACCGTTTGCTAAAAATACAGTTCTAGGCTGTAATTTTCTCTCAGTGACTTGACGATGTACCCTGCTCTCTCCCAGCATGCACTGTTGAGAGTTAATCTGTCTTTACTTTCTAAGAACCCCATCATTTCTCTCTGCCTCTTGTAAGACCTCTTTCTCTTTGATATTGTTTATGTATGTGTGTGTGTGTGTGTGTGTAATTTGTTGTTGTTTTGTCTTGTTTTTACTTAACTATCCTAGACTAGTTGTGGTGGTTAGGGACAGGATCTCTTGTAGCCAAGACTGATCCTGAATTCCTAAATCTCCTGCCTCCACCTTCCTGGTACCGGGGTTACTGGTGTGTAGCACCAAACCCAGTTGATGCAGTTCTGAGGAGGTCTGCATGCCAGCCCTCTGCTAACTACAGTCAGAGTACAATGTTTGGGAATGGGTTCTCTCCTTCAGTAGGTTCAAGGGATTGGGCTGCCACAAGTGCCCTCACCCATTAAGACCTCTTGCTGATCCTTTAAGTTTCTTCTTAATATACTTTTCAGGCTTTTCTTTTTTGCATATAAGATAGGATATCCAATATCTCTGTCCCCTTTCTCCTTTCTTTTACACTGGCTACTGAAATCCAAGGTCCCTTGAAGGCTGGACACATACTCTACCCCTGAGCTAAGGCATCAGCCTTTTAAATTCTAATTTATGTGGGGATTTTTTTCCTTCTTTTTTATTTATTTATTTTTTTAAATTTTAATTGAGTTATGCATTTTTCTCTGCTTCCCTTCCAGCCTCTTCCCTCCCCTTCAACCCTCTCCCATGGTCCCCATGCTTCCAATTTACTCAGGAGATCTTGGTTTTTTTTTTCCTACTTCCCATGTAGATTAGATCCATGTATGTCTCTCTTAGAGTCCTCATTGTTGTCTAGGTTCTCTGGGTTGTGAATTATAGACTGGTTTTTCTTTGCTTTATGTCCACTTATGAGTGAGTACATATGATATTTTTCTGTCTGGGTTACCTCACTCAATATGTTTCCTACATCCATCCATTTGTCTGCAAATTTCAAGATGTCATTATTTTTTTCTGCTGTGTAGTATTCCATTGTGTAAATGTACCACATTTTCCTTATCCATTCTTCCATCGACGGGCATTTAGGTTGTTTCCAGGTTCTGGATATGACAAACAAAGCTCCTATGAACATAGTTGAGCACATGTCCTTGTGGCATGATTGAGCATCCTTTGGATATATACCCAAAAGTGGTATTACTGGGTATTGAGGAAGATTGTTTCCTAATTTTCTGAGAAATCGCCATACTGATATCCAAAGGGGCTGTACCAGCTTGCACTCCCACCAGCAATGTAGGAGTGTTCCCTTACCCCATTATGTGGGATTTTTGCAAATTTGGTTCCACAGTTTATGGGTTTGGCTAACTCTTATGATACTTTTTTTTCCTCTGTGTATTTTGTGCACTGCCCCTCATATTTAACCTTTCTTAGAACTTTATCCCCAGGAATGATTTGACTTTCAAATGTCTTCCTCTACTCTTATGTGTGGAGATGGCAGTACTACATTTTCAGCTTCCTCTCCTAACAGTTTTGATCCCATATTTGGGACAGAGTGAGGGTATGGCTAGAAACTCTTGGGAGCCAGGTCTTCCTTTCTTCTCCCCTTTACACAGTAAGAGACAGCCAGGCACGAGTGCCACCACCTCCCTCTGTGAGCCTGACTTTTTTCTGCTCCTTGGGGTGTCACTTCTCAGGAATCTGGATCTGACTTCCTGCCATGGCTGCTCCAAAGCCTTGTTTCGTCTCTCTTGGTCTTCTAAGGTCCAAACTCTGGTCCACCTGGCCTCTGACCCAGCCAAACCCCAGTTCTGGAGCCTACTTGTTCCAGTCCAAGCTTCCTGAAATCCTTGGGCCACAGAAGATGGTTTCCTTAACTTTGTACTACTTCAAACGTCTTGGAAAAAAGATGTTCTTCTAAGACTCAAAGATACTGGTGGTTAATGATGAGTGGTAAGATGGTTTTGTTTGTTTTTTATGCCTTTGTCTCTCCAAAGGGTGACTGGAGTTTTCCATGAGAAAAAGATTAATCTGGGGGCAGGATGGGGTTGGAGAGATGACTCCACAGTGAAGAGCACTTGTGGGTCTTTCAGAGGACAGGAGTACAATTCCAAGCGACCATATCAGGTACCTCATAACTTCCTGTAACTCCAGGTCCAGGATATCTGACGCCATCTTCTGGACCCCTCAGTACCTGCATGTATGTGTATACATTCATGCTTATACACACACACATGCATTCACACATTCGCGCACACAATATTAAAAAAAAGAAAGGAGTAAAATGGACACTTTAAAAACATTATCAAAAACAAAACAAAATAAAAATGTATAAATAAATAAAATAAAAACATCCCTCATAGAAACAGTGGTGGTGTATGCCTTTAATCACGTCGCTCAGGAGGCAGAGGCAGAGGCAGGCAGATCTCTGGGTTCAAGGCCAGCCTGGTCTACAGAGCAAGTTCCTGGACCAGGATTACATAGAGAAACCTTGTCTTGAAAACCAAAAACATACAAACAAACAAATTCCTCCTAGAGATTCATGGTAATATTTATAGGGATGAAACATGATGGGCATAATGCACCTCAGAGTAAAAGGAATACAGCAAAATAGATAACATTAATAACTGTGATGCCTGGGACAGGGTTTATGACTGTTCTTTATAAATTTTGTCTATATTTATATAGGTCTGCAACACTTGTTACAAAAGCTCAAATAAAATAGATTCTTCCATGTTCTGCAGCAACAAGATCTCTTCACATGTAGTCTTCTGGACCCCTCAGTATCTGCATGTATGTGTATACATTCATGCATGTACACACACACACACACACATGCATTCACACATTCGCGCACACAATATTTAAAAAAAAGAAATCTCCATACTGTTATTAGAAGTAAAGTTGACACCCTGTTGAGATCATCAGGCTTCAGAAGAAAGGAGCCACCAGGTCAGATCACTCAACCAATGAGAAAGAGTAAGAAATGTGTGTGTTGAATAACGCAAAGTCATTCAGACATAGACACATCAGCACATCTGTGTGAATGAGCAGCAGGGAGGTGAGTCTTGAGCAGGCTGGAAGAACCCCAAACCAGGTAGAGACGATCTGCTGACATCCCTTGCCACTGAGTGCCTCTGAGGGGCTTGAGTTTTCATTGGCCCATGCATATGCTGCTTTTAACTTTCTCTGTTTCAGGGTTCCAACCTTTGAAGGGTGAAGGAAGAGATGCCATCTCCAGCATCTGCCCATTTCTCTCCTGCTAAATCATCCTACCCCAGCTTTTTCTGATAATCACATCATGTCCTTTCTATGACTGGGTGATGGATTTGCCAAGATCCTGGCTGAACCAGCTCACTGCCAAGACCCTAGTTTGCTCTTCTAGTACTGTGATAAAACACCATGACCAAAAGTAACTTGGGAAGGAAAGGCTTTATCGGGCTTGGGCTCACACTTCCATATCACAATCCATCACTAAGAGAAGCCAAGACACAAACTTGAGGCAGGAATCTGGAAGCAGGAATTGAAGCAAGGACACTGGGGGAACTCTGCTTCCTGACTTGCTCAATTACCTTTATTACACCTGTCCAAGGGTGACACTACCTGCAATGGGCTAGACCCTCCCACATCAATTATTAATAAAGAAAAAGGCTTCACAGTCTTACTTAAAAACAAGTATGATATAGGCAAGTTCTCAATGAGATTTCCTCTCCCTAGATGGTTTTAGCTTGTATCAAGTTAACAAACTAACTAACGAAATAAATACAAAACAAAACTAACCAGTACACCAACTGAGAGTTTGTCCCTTAGTGAGCAGGTCCCAAGTTCAAGATGTCTTGAGTTTTCTTCCAAAGTAGTCCAGAATTCTGGAGGAGTCTTCTTCCTAGATGTCCTAGAAAGGAAGCCATCAATCAGAGGCAGATCACACCTCTTCTTTCATAGCAAATGTCCCAGGGCAGGGAAGTTACCTTTTCACACTGTCTCAGAACAAACATAACCTTGAAATGTGTTTCTTGGATTAATATATTTAGTCAAAAAATCTTTACTGAGTATTGATTGTATGTCAGGCAACCATGGGCTGAGTGTTGGAAAAACAGCAGTGAACAGAACAGAAAAATTCTCATGGTGCTGACTTTCCATGTCATTCACTGCTGCCTGTATGACAATTCCCTCTTTTCTGCACTCAGGTTGGAACCTGTAGTTGGTGTGACGTTTTGATCTCGGCTTAGAGGAGAAAAATGTTAGACACACACACAGAGATCCCCTGGATGAATTCTGTGACTGTGACCATCTTGTTCCAGTGCATGCTGCCCACAGGGGAACAGAGGACAGGAAACAAGAAAGGAAAGACTCACTTGGGGGATTCTTAAGGCCAAGCTGGAGAGATGGCTCAGTGGCAAAGAATGCTTGCTGCTCTTGCTGAAGATGGGCGTTTGGTTCCTAGTACCTGCATCAGGCAGGTAACTGATGAACTTTCCAATCTCTCCTGTAACTTCCTGTAACTTCAGCTCCAGGGGAGTTGACACGTTCTTCTGGCCTCTGAAAGGACCTGTACACCCATTCACGTACACATATAGACACATATGCAAACATATAATTAAAAAGAAAACAAGGGGACTGGAGAGATGGCTCAGAAGTTGAGTACTTGTTGCTCTTGCAGGAGACTTAGTTCAGCCCCCATCCCCCACATTCATAACTCTAGTTCCAGGGGATCTAATATGCTTTCCTAACATCCATGGACACCATGCACGTAGCCCCAAACAATGTGTGGTGGTGCACTCCCTGAACCACAGTACTTAGAAGGCAGAGACAGGTAGGTCTCTATGAGTTTGGGATGAGCCTGGACTACACAGTGAGACCCTGTCTCAAAGCAAACAAACAAAAAAGTTAAATCCTAAAACTTCTAGAGCTGGGTATAGTGACACATGTCTTTAAGCCTAGCACTTGGGAGGTATAAACATGTCTATGGGTTTGAGGCCAGATGGATCCTGCCCTACCAGAGGGGATGAAAGAAAGAAAGGAAGGAAGGAAGGAAGAAAGACAGAAAGAAAGAAAATAGTCACACTAACAGTCAATGTTATTGAGTGCATACTATGTGTAACAGCAATATATGGATGGGTATCAATTGCCTCTTTCTAACTCAGTTAGAAGACATTTATCATCATCTCCACAGTACAGATAAAAATTGGAGTCACCATTTATTTATGAAATTGTCCTATGTCCCACCACTGTGTGAAAAAACTTTAACAGTATAGAATTGTGACGTTGGAGTCTAGTGGTGATGTATAAAATGAACTGTAGATGGGAGAGATTGCAAAGTTCTTAAGTGTTTCTTATAAGGGAAGTCATTAGGGAAAGGAAACAGAAGCCCAAATTAGGCAGCGACAGTGAAAGTTCAGAATGGAAATAAAGGAGTGGACTTGCAGGGCGTTGCTGAGAAAAAGAAGTTCCCACAGGTACTGCATGTCTGAGTCCCAGTGTCCTGCAGAAAGGTGGGCCCACTGTCAGGAGATGGAAACCAAAGAAAGGCACCCATTTGGTAGGGGAGTTGTAGAGCTCAATTTTGGAGTAGATGAATGTCTAAGGGGCCGGCAGGGTACCCAAGAAGATATGACAAGCATGTACAGCTTAGCGATTTGACCTAGGGAAGCCTATAAAAGTGGGGAACCTACATCAAGATGCTGAGTGTCTACCATACAGACAGGAAGTCCTGATTCAGATCCCCGACACCCACAAAGACAAGCACAGCAGCACGTCCAGAATCCTGGCTCTGCTGTCCCAGATTCGGTTCTATTACCATGACCAACACCCTGACAGAAAGCAACATCAGAGAGGAAATGGTTTATTAGTGTTGCAGTTTCCAGGCTACAGTATTGCTTCAGGGAAGTCAAGACAGAAACTTTAAGGCATCATATCCACAATCAAATGAGGAGGGACACAAAACATTCAAATGCACATACACACACACACACACA
>JAQHUG010000548.1:599957-669739 GCA_028555095.1 Dicrostonyx torquatus | reverse complement strand
GGGGGGGGAGAGACACTAGATCGAGTGCCAATGTTCCAGTCCGGTTTTTGCCTCCGACTGGGGACCGCACCCCCTCCCGCCATCCATCGCCCCGCCCCGCCCCGCCCCCCACCTTGGGGCAGGTGAGCGGCGGCCAATGGGCGAGCGCGGGGCAGGTGCCCGCTAACTCTCTCCTAGCAGAGCAGCAGCCAAGGCCTAGCCAGGCAGTTCTAGGAGGACCGCGGGCCGGGGTCGGTCGCAGGGTGACTTGTGAGGGAAAGAGCCAGGAGGACTGCAGAAGCGACTCGCAGTAGCATAAGCAGCCCCGAGCCTGGGCGGTTGCCGAGAGCTGCCCACTGGGCCGCGGGGACCACGCTCCTGGCCGTGCGCAGTGGCTCAACTCGGTGCTAGGACTCTCGCACGCCCCTCGCCGCTCCGCGCCTGGCTCGCCCGCAAGGGCCGAGCGCGGGCGGGCGGGCGGGCGGGCGGGGGAGGTGAGGAGTGCGGGCGTGAGTGCATGTGCCTGGCTCGGTGCACACCCCGCAGGGCGGCAGCGCCAGGGAACCGAGCGCTTTCCAAAGAGCCCCGCTACCTCGCTCCGCTTTGGTGGCCGCGATCATGTTCCAGCCTGCGGCCAAGCGGGGTTTCACCATAGAATCCTTGGTGGCCAAGGATGGTGGCTCCGGCGGGAGCCCTGGAAGTGGGGGCGCGGGCTCCCATCCTCTGGCAGTGGCCGCCTCAGAGGAACCGCTCAGGCCCACGGCGCTCAACTACCCTCACCCCAGTGCGGCCGAGGCGGCCTTCGTAAGTGGCTTTCCGGCCGCTGCCGCCGCGGGCGCCGGTCGCTCGCTCTACGGAGGGCCCGAGCTTGTGTTCCCTGAGGCCATGAACCACCCGGCGCTGACAGTGCACCCGGCGCACCAGCTGGGCGCCTCCTCGCTGCAGCCCCCTCACTCTTTCTTCGGCGCCCAGCATCGGGACCCTCTCCACTTCTACCCCTGGGTGCTTCGGAATCGCTTCTTCGGCCACCGCTTCCAGGGTGAGTGACCGTGTTGTGTCCATGGCCCGGGGACGCGGGAGAGGCTCGGTGCCGCGGCGGGGCTGATCAGAAGTTGTTGCGGACAAGGCTCGGGGGATCAGCCTTGGCTGTGCACAGGCGATTAGCTTGTGATCTGTGTTGGTGTCCCACCCGTGAAGTGAGGTTGGGACCTCCACGCTTTCCAAAGAATGTGACTGGTTAGGACACAAGCTTAGGAGCATCCTAGGAGCTTTTTCCGGCCCTCCCTTGGCCAACCTTTATTTCCTTTAGGACTAAACTGGTCCTATCCCTGAAAGTGCGTGGCCCTTCTCGAGCCAGAGCTTTGAGCTGTGACCGTACTTCGGCTCTCACGAGGTCATCACAACTCTTGGTGCATCTGCGCAGGGGAAAGTCCACCTGCGCGCCCTAGCTCTGTGGGAAGCAGGACAGTGTGGTTCACTCCGCTGTCTTGGGACGCTTTTCAGCAACCTTGGCCACACTCCTCCAAGTCACATGCGGCCTCATGGACCTAAAGTGGGGAAGGCTTGCAGTAAGAAAACTGGTTTTCTTCATCGCTGACCTCCTCTGGGTGCCCATCCAGCTGCTAGAAGCTCAGGACAGTCTTCTTGAGGGGGCTTTTGAGGTCATAGTCTTAGGTCCCCCCCCTGCAACTCTGCAATTGGTTTGCTAATTAAGACCCCTTCAAGCGCCTTACACACACACACACACACCAGTTGTCTGACTTTCTTAAAGAAATGAGAGTTGTGTTTATTGCAGTTCATTTTCTTCCTTGTATTTGTAGTTTTTTTTCCTTTTTTTCATTAAGAAAAAAATTGGCCTTGATACCTATAGCAATTGCTTTAGTTCCCAGTTTGGTATAGACTGGACCTCAGTCTTCTGCGTTCCCGTAGGTAAATTCAGCGTTCCGTGAAACAGCAGCAAAAAGAAACAAGGTTGGCACGTTGCTTCCAGGAACTACTTTGAAAGTAAGCCAGGGCTACGTGGCTAAAGTGAATCTGATATTTGATACAATTATTTATATAATAAAATATTTTTGAAGCTTTAGCTTTAGTTGCTTGACTGCCTTGGAGAAAGCTATTTGGAGAGGGCCTTGGTTTGTCAGCCAATGATCCCAACCTCACCTGGCCACTACATACTAACCGAGAAAATCCCATTCATCCAATAGAGCAATTATTTCTGCAAGTATTTAGGAGGGCAGTTTTTTTCCTTAAAGATTTCTCCAAGCGGGAGGGGTAAAGCCTACGGTATTAGTTGTTTTAAATAACATTTCCCACCACTCCACATTACTGCTTACTACTAAAATGAGGTTTTATTCAGATTTAGCCAACTACCCGAGGCCCCCGGTAGGCTCTATCTTCAGCTTTGTGCTTACTAACGGAGTTTTGAGTCTTCGAGGTTGTGAGCCACGACTGAAGGGACCTGGGCTGAAGGGACCTGTTTGTGAAGGATCAGGGGCCCTGGAGGAGAGGTTGCTGCGGGATCCTAGCCTAGTCCAGACTAGGAACACTCAATAGGTTCAACATATTCAAGGTGCCTCCTAGATGGGACTTTCCCGCCCTTAGTCCGGAGTCTCACGCCCTTCTCTCCATCTTTCGCACCTCTGGACTGATCCGCCTCGACCGGGGTTGGTGATGCCTTTTGCGAGATCCAGTTTTCGGGCTCGGAGCATCCGCAGCCCGGGGAAGCCAATACATTCTCCTCAAAACCCTCTCGGAAATTTCCGCTACTCCCTGAGCCATCGGTCCCAGCTGATACGATGTGGAGTTGCACAAACGGTGAGGTTTTTTATCTCCAGAACCGCGTCTCGACGCGGAGGATTCCAGTATAGCCGCGCTTGCGAACTCGGAAATCCAATGGGCGCTGACCGACCTTCTCAACTCCGAAGTGCGGCGGCCGTGAAGTCTGCGTGCCCACGATGCTGCCTCCTCCAGATCCCACCGGCCTCGGGCTAAAAACTGAGCCGTCCCAGGCCCTCCGGCGCCGCGTTTTCTAGAGAACCGAGTCTCCGCGATGCTCATTTCAGTCCCGTTTTGATGCAAGAAACCCTACCAGAACGAAAAGGAACTGTGTCCGCGTTCTGTGCGCAACGCTTTCGGGCAGTGTGAGCCGGTGGCGCCTGTAAGTCGCTTCTCCCCTAAGCGAAGAGGAGAAATCTAGGTGCACGGTCAGGACCTCCAAACTGCGGGCCAAACGGGAGGAACCCGCGAAGATTGAGCGAGGTTGGCGTCGTTTTGGTGATACTGCCCAGAGATCAGGAACTTTCTGGACTGGAAAGCTACATCTGAAGGGGACTAAGGAGACCTAGCCCTCCCAACCGTCTTGCGGTTGCGGGTACTAGCTTCAAAGGGCGCCTTTGTTCACACCGGACCAGGAGGGAAGCGGTTATTTCCGCTTTACCGTCACCCTCTCCCGGTCCTAGCTCCAGGCCATTCTGCAGTGAAGCCGGGCTCCAAGTCTCTAGCTAAAGCGGCCTCTCCATCTAGGGCTGGAGTCCCAGCTCTGGGTGCTTCGGTATCTCATTCTCGCTGCTTCCCGCAGCCTGCTTCTTAGAATCTCCATTGCTAACTCCCAATCACTGCCTTGCAGAGGCCTACAGAGACAAGATGTGGAAATTTTTCACATCCTAACTCTTAATTCCGGAGAATAGCTTCATGTTCCTTTCCGATGGTTGTCTAAAACTGACACCCTCTCTCTGAAATTGTTGAGTACAAACAGGCTGTATCCCAGCCTCAATCTTGTTCCATCCCGTGGTCCAGTTGAGAACTGTGTAGGCTCTCCTGGAAGTGGTAGTGAGGTCTCTCCTGGAAGTGGTAGGGAGGTGTGGACCCTTTCTCATAGGTCAAGGAAAGAAGCGCCCAGGTACACAGACAACTCGCAACCCTTGTCTTTACAGAAACATGTAGCTATTGATTAATATCGTCGGATTTTTAGTTTTGTGCTAAACATCATCTTTCCCACTGGAAAAAAATTGGTATTTTTTAATCTAATAACTTGTCATTTATCAAGATTTTGGGTAATTTTCTAACCTCCTGATTCTTTCATAGTTGGGTCAAGAAGACACCGATCCGGCCCATGTATAAGAACACACACTAGGGGCACATGCTAACCTCTACAACAGGACCTGCAGTTTCCCTGAGCCAAGCAAGGCTGGGGACTGGAGGCAAAGAAGCCTTTGGTCAGAATAGTTTGTTCTGGTTATACTCATCCTATGGGGTTAAAAAGAGAGCACTTTCCTCCACTTCTCAGGTGATTGACACACTCCCTCAACAGAGCCATTAAGGAAGACTGCAGCCAGCTCAGTCTTGCTTTCTCAGCTCCACCCTTCCTTGCACACCTCTGCATCCCACTTACTCAGACCTGTGGCCTTTCCTTGCTGCAACTTCACATCTGCATAAGTTAGGCCAGACCGCAGCTGAGACCAAACCCTTAGAAGGCTGAGACAGACAGGCCTTCCCCGAGGCTCCTCTCTGGATCACTTGTTGAGAGGAAACCCCAGTTGGGGCTTTACCTGGATTCTGAACAATGTGTGCGTTTGAAGCAATTTGTTCAACAAAGACTTCACATCCATTTCTCTCACCTTTCCCTGGACTTCCAGACTGGTCCTCACACAAGACTTCCCATCTTCTTATTCACTCCAAGAACAGGCTTTTAATGTTTATCCCTCTTTCTCTCTCTGGGAGACCACCTCCTCCAACTGCCCCTCTAGGACCCAATGGGTCTGCTTTTACCCCCACTGGCTTAGGGACAGATGCCCATCCTTTACTCCCCAGTGACATCCCTCATCCTGCTGTACAGTAGTGCAGACCACCCACTTGAAATGGATAGGAGATAGGAGGTTAGTCCCAGACAGCTGTATTCCAAATAGGATTCCAGCAACCCCACTGCCTGCTGTAGGCCCCCAAAGCCAGGGCACTCATGATGTGACTGTTTCACTTACATGGCCTTTCCAGAAATGGGGGATCTCATCTGAATCATCCAGATTACTGTCTTCAGAATAAAACAGTAGGTCCAATTGAGTCAACCCAGTAGCCATCTCTGAAGAAATTAATTGGATCAGTCAACCTCAACAGCTAACTGTCAAAACATCCCATCTAGGACTCTGTGTTGTAGGGTCAGGGGAACTGATACAGGCCACTGTGTGAGGACCAGTGCCTGCAGGTCTCTGAGAATGTGCAACTGTGTGAGAGCCCAGTGCGGGAGGGGGGGAGGATAGGGGTGGGGGTCGCCAAGCTGCAGCTGTGGGTAGAAGCCTGTTCTGGTTTTTATACCTCCTGACCACCACCCCAGTCTTACTCAGTCCTTTTCAGTGTGGGAGCAGAGTGTGGGAGCTTTGCCAAGGGACAGTCACACTCTGAAATCTTGTACAGTAATGGGAGAAAAAGACGGAGGGGGAGCTGGAGTGTGTACTTACACACACCCAAAGGGAAAAGAATATTCTTGAGTGTGTGTGCATGTACATATATATTGAGAGGACAGCTTCCAGATATTTATTTCCATGTTCTTTCAGCTCAGGACTACTCATGGAGGTACCAGGAGCCTTTCCCATGAGAAGAGCTCCCATTCTTCCAGCCTTCTGTTATGGGCCTGCCTTCACAGTGTTTAAGTCCTGAGGAGAGAAGGGCAGAAAAAAAAAGTAGATTTAAGAACTCCAGAGTCTGCCTGCTTGCTGGACCTGGCTTGCTTTTACCTCCTTCGAGGAGGCCTAGGCCTGCTAGCAGGATTTTTCAGCAGCTAGTAGTCGCCCAAGCGCTTAGCTGTAGGGTACTTTAGAGGTCTAGTTATCAACCTATCAATCTTGCTCTTCCCCCACCACCTTTCTGACCCCCAGCCCTGTCCTCTCTACAGTTGGTCCAGGAGGGGGACGCTTCAGGACTAAATCATTAAAAGCTAATCAAATCTTTGGGGCCCCGGTGGAGGCAGAGTTGCAAGGGCACAGAAAAAGACTTAAAGGACTTCTGCCATCCCTTGGCAACGCTGGATTTGGGCGGTAGGGCCTCCATCAGGCCTGGACTCGCCTCTTGGTTCTAGAGTGGATTCTGCTTGTCTTCCCCTGAGGGTAGCTCTGGAGTGAGGTTTCAGGGCAGCGGCAAGGGAAAAGGGAGAAAGAAGTAGAGGAGGTGTCAGGATTTCGTATATGGCAGGGCGTTCGCGGCAGAGGCCAGCAACTCATCGCGCCCCTTCTCTCTGTCTGTACCTGCGTGTGCTGCTATCGCCTCTGGGCTGCAGCAAGCGACGTTCCCCAGGACGGGCTGCTTTTGCACGGGCCCTTCGCACGCAAGCCCAAGCGGATCCGCACGGCCTTCTCACCCTCGCAGCTGCTGAGGCTGGAGCGAGCCTTCGAAAAGAATCACTACGTGGTGGGCGCTGAGCGGAAGCAGCTAGCCGGCAGCCTCAGTCTCTCTGAGACGCAGGTAAGCAACCCCCTGCCGCAGCCTCAGAGTGCCTGAGGTAGGCGGTTGGGTGCAGGTCTCCCTAGCCCTCGGGTTTCAAGAGCGACCTGTAGTGCCGCATTTCCCCCCACTCCAAACCCTACCCTTTCTGTTTGCCCTGATAAGTTGCAGGAATGTTGTTTTGTAATTAGACAGGGTCTCACTATGTAGCCCAGGCTGGCCTTGAACTCGCAGCAATCTTCCTGTCTCTGACTCCTGCGTACTGGCATCACAGACATAAGCCAACTTGCCACGCTTTCCCAGGTCTTATAATCAGGGCGAAGGATCCCATCAGAAGCATAATAGATGGAATTTGATCCTCAGTGCGCCCGGCCTCGAAGATCCCTAGCCTGTCTCCAATCTATATGACACAGCACCCAAAAGTCTGTGTGTGGGGGGGTGATCCAGTCTTTTCTGCCCTGCCTGCGCTGATGTTAGTATACAAAGCTAGGTAGACCTTAGCTGACCTCCAGCACCTGTGGTATGTGGACAAAGAAAGCCAGCGTCAGCTTCACAACAGAAGGAATGAGTGAGTATGGGTCAGCTCCTAGCTCAAATGTGAGAGTGGCCCTGATCCCTACATGGCCATCATCAGCTGGGGCTCTGTGGACTGCAGCACATTCGCTGTATGCCTCTAAAAGTGTTTTAGGAACTGAGACAGGAGACTTGAGCACGCACTTGAAAGGGGTGACATTACAATTCCCAGATAGGGTTTAGTAATTTATTATTTAGGGAAAAACTTTAAAGAAGTCTAGGGAACGGTAAGGAGGCAAACATGAGGGATTTTTCTTTTTACAAGAACCTCACCATATATGAACACCGGGTGGAAGTGCCATCAAATGCTTGGTCCATTCCTGTGTACAAGGACTGAAGCAGCCATGTGACTCTTCAGTCTGGCTGATACACTGGACTTCTTTCCGGTATAGGCCTTCCGACCCTGCCAGTTCCCAGATGCCCAGCTCGGTCTCTGCTGGTTCTGGGCCTTCCACTGCTCCTTCCTCCTATTCCAACCTGCTGTCCAATTCCCCACCACCCCTCTTCAGGTCTGCCTGTGCCCTCCCATTAGCCTCTGTTAGATAGAACCCTTCACTGCACCGCAGGCTCCCTATGCTGATCTCATCCCCTGTACTGGCATTTTGGCTACTGTATCTGCTACCCTATATAACAGTTAAAGCACGGCCTCCTTCCAGGCTACCACAGAACTGCAGAACCTGTAGGTTTTGGGGGGTTGCTGGTTGACAGCTCTAACTGAAAAAAAATCTTACAAAGGAACAGAGTTAATTTAAAAAAACTGTTTTTGAAGAAGCAATGTTGAAAAACTAAGCTAATAAAATAACACCTCTTTTCCCTCCTGGCAAACATTGCTTTACAATTATTGTTTAAAACAAGGTGTCAACTTAAGAATGGTGTTTATAATTAACTTCATGTAAAAAGTAATATTTATTAAATGTTAATTGCAGAAATGTAAGAAAACAAAACAGTTTATAATTCTACCACCCACAGATTAGCACTTGTTGAAATCACATCATTGTTTTTAAACTTTCCAATTTTTAGCACAGTGAGAGCATGTTTAATTAATTTTCTTTCAAACTGAATCTAGTTTCCTGTCAATTTTAGCTTCTAACAATGCCAGTTCATAGTTCACAGGCTGCTTGCTGCTGTCCTTATTGTTATGGGACATTTCAAATATACATTTAAAACAAAGCCAAAGAGAACAATATGATGTGTCTAGCTCTGCCAATCATCTGGACTCTTGCTAATCCTGCTCCTTCAGGAATGGTTCTTTTTACGTACAGAACAACACCCTCTCCTATCACAGACCTACCCGAGGAGAAAAACTTCCTTGTAGTCCTGTCTTTCCAGGTAAAAACCTTGAGGTAGAGATGGGCTAGACAGAGTAGCCAAGTCAGCAGATGTGACTTTGAATGCCTAGCTACCTTCTGTGTGCAAGGGCAATTTCCTTAACCTCTCTCAGTGGTGTCTTCTCCCAGAAAAAGTTATTTGAGGAGTAGAGGCATCTTATATCAACTCAAGTAACATCCATTCCTATTCCTTGTCAGGCCCATTCTCTTTACTTAAAGTAATATGTCAAATTAGCATATCAAAGGCCTTTCCTAGGTGTCCCCTGGGCCAACATTCTTCCTGCCACATTCAATATCCATCATCAGAGCTACTTTTCTATCGTCCTTGAAACTTTCTGTTTGAATGTATACTGTATAATTAGCTAACCATCCATCTCTCAGTATTCAACATGCAAACTTACCTGTCAAGTATCTGTTACTCCAATCAGCTCCCTGCTATGTGTTTCTAAAATGACACCTGCACTCGTCAGGCCTCTGTGCTTGGACCCTCACACGTAATTGTCTTTTATCTAGCAACCTGTCTCTGTCTACATTCATTAAACTCTCTCCCCAAATTGGTAAATGGTAAATGTTTTCTCCAAATTACAAGTTTTTTTTCCTAACAATAGCCTCCATGTACCCATCTGTTGATCATCTCATCCATTTTGTCCTCTGTATGTCCACCATCCATCCCTAGAGGACTATCAGCAACTCACAATATCTTCACACACCTGCCCATGATTAACCATCACCTTCTCAACTCAGCTCTGACTCAGGCTTATCCCTAGGCGTCAGTTGTCACATTGCTGTGGCTGAATCCTCTCTGGCCTTGAATTTGTGAGGCTTATCCATCCACTTTCTATTTCTGACTTTCCTGTATTTGCGTGTGTGTATGTGTATGTGTGTGTGCATGTGTGTGCGTGTGCGTGCAAGATCCTTCCTCCATGTTCCCAGAACTCACAGTGTCTCCCTTGACTTTCCTAATAAGCCTCACATTTTGCTGTTATGACTTAATTATCTGTCATGCCCATATGTCATTCTGTAGATCAGCTGCATCCATCTCTCAGAGAGCTCTTAAAATATGGGGATATCCAGGAGATGCTCTTAGGACATCCAAGATACATTCCAAGGAAGGAATATTTTTCCAACAGCTCCCTGGGTAATTATGGTGAACAATAGACCCAAGCATCTTGATTGTAGGAAGCAGAGGTCGAGTTTATTTCCTCATAAGATCTAGAACAATGCCCAACATGGAGTAGATATTCAGTGACTGTATACTGAATAAAAGCCAGACATGGGGCTGGAGAGATGGCTTGGTGGTTAAGAGTATTAACTGTACTTCAATTCCCAGAACCCACATGGCAATTCACAACCATCTATAACTCCAATTCCAGTGGATTCAACACCTTCTTCTGGCCTCTGTGAGCACTGCATGCTTGTGGTAATATACACATGCAGGCAAAACATTCATGCACATAAATTTTTTTAAAAAGTTTCAGCCAGGCAAGCTGGTGTATATACCAGCACTCAGAAGGTAGAAACAGGAGGCTCAGAAGCTCAAGGTCATCCTGAGATATACTAAAGCCATCCTGGTCTATGAGAGACCCTGTTTCAAATCAACAAATAAACACTGTACTGACTGAGCAGGCACATGTATTTGATCCCCCACACATGGCTAGCCTTTATCAATTACTCCAATGCTCTCTGCTTTGGCCACTCCCACCCTGTCTTGCCCCTCCAATTGTCCAGTCATACTGTCGTAGTTGATTGTTGGTTTTGATGGCATGAAGGCAGCCTATGGATAAGTCTGAGATGGGGAGCTCTGTGTTGGCAGAGCTCCAGCTGGAAGTGTTGAGAGATGGGTAGCCTGAGCTACTTGGTGCAGAGATGTATGTATACCTTAGCTAAGAGTGGTTCATGCTGGGATGACCCGCGCAGTGTTCTGTCCAAGAGGTAGAAAGATGGGGCCTGGGATACAAGCAGTGTTCCCTCTTGTGTTGTGCTCATTTGCTCCTCACCCCTGTGGGCAGCCCTGGGGTATGGCTAGGAAGGTTCCAAGCTTGCATCCATATGGCTGCTTGACAAATCTAGACCTGGATCAGATTAGCACCTCTAACACCATGAGGATGTGTGCTCAGCATATGAGACACCTGCAAGCTGACTTCCTCAAACACCAAAACATCAGGCAATACCTAAGGTACCCCTCGGATGCCAGTGGGCAGTCACAGGACACAGGGGAATGAGTGCTGATCCTGGCTAATTAAGTGTTTCATCGACCCCCTAGACTAGACCAGCAGTGTCTGCCTTTTACTTTTGCTGAGTTGTGAGGGAGAAGGCAGAAATGTGGTCTTGGACCTTGGAGAATCTTCACATGATGGGGAATACATGAATACCAGACAAGCCTGCAAGTCAAGTGTAGGGTAAGCAACTGGAGTGCCCTGAAGTCAGAACTCAGGCTAAGGGGATCAGAGGAGACAAGATAGGCAGGAGGTTCTCAGTAGACTTCTGGCCTCAAAGGTTTGGAGGGCTGTGTAAGATTATAGATGCAAGGAGATGAAGACAAGGATTTGAAGAGGATAAATTAAAATGGAAATAGAAATGTCAAAACCAGCTGCCATCTTGGGGTTTGAGAGCAAGAGGGAGATCTCGAAAGGATCCAGTATGTCTTTACCTACTTATGGGATTTCTTTGCAGACATTTGGAGTGGGTGCTTCCTGACATGGGATGTTCTGCCCTTGGAGGGATAGATAGCAGGGAGATATCCAAGTGACTTGAATTTTAGGGAAAAGTCAAAAAACCTTTGACACAGACTTGTTTTGGCTCTAGGATGACACACCCTTTCTGCTAAGCCTTGGCTCAAATGTCTCCATATTCTTGATAGTCTAGAAGACCTATATGGTGGGTTACAGAGAAGCTAAACGAGGTGCTGAGACAGGGACAGAGACCTGAGAGCAGGTAAGTTTAACAGAGTAAGGGTGAGGATGTAGGATGTGTGGAGGGAGCAAGATACAAGCTGGAGGAGAGGAGGAGAAAGGGCTACAGCTCGTGGGCATGTTGGAAGTGGCCTTAGCTTGGCAGAGTGAGGGTTGAATTGACTCTGGGTGTAGGAAGACTGACATGATCAAATGGCAAGAAATGGATCCCCCAAGAGAGGGCAGGGAAGAGAGCAGGCTGGAGGGTGGCTTGATTGATGTCTCCAAGCTGTGTCTATTCTAAGGACTTTCTGTGTCTGAGACCGACAGACTCAGAAGACATGCTTAAATTAAAGCAGAAGAGAGCACAGTAGAACATAAGGAGAACTTCCCATCTCAGAGTTACAAGATCTTGACAGGGATGTTTTGACTTCTCAAAGACGGGACAGGATCTTCTCTGGAAAGTGTACAGGCCTCTGGAGCTGAAAGGCTTGAGATTTGAGGAATGGGGAGAAAGGTTAAGCGAGCCCTCCTTTGTTCTAAACAGAGCACTCCAAAGTTCAGTATGATGAGCTCTGAAACACCAGCAGAAGCTGCCTTCTACTCACTTGTAAACTCACTGTCCGCTGTTTAATGTATTCACGCACACGTGTCTTCACCGCAATATAGAGCGACCAGTCCTCTGAGGAAGTGGTCTGTTGGTCTATCCACACAGTTTCTTGTACATCACACATGACTCAAGGTGAGCATTGCCCCTCTCTACAAAGGGTCTCCTTCCTCCAGCTTCCTCCAGCAAATAGTTAATCCACTCTCTTACTTCCTTGTGCTTTTCCTGGTCTCAAACCTTCTGTGTACAAATTTCCTATCTAGTCTAGTTTTATTTCTGTGGCTGCTACTAAAATAGCCTGACCAAAAAAAAAAAAAAAAAAAAAAACCCACAACTTCAGGAAGGAAAGAGTTTATTTGGTTACACTTCCAGATTACAGTCCATCACTGAGGGAAGTCAAGACAAGTACATAGAAGTGGTAGACCTGCTGGCTATTTCACACAAATTTGCCTTTGACCAAGGAACTCACTTCACAGCCAAAGAAGTGCATCAGAAACCATGGATGGACGGACGATGCTGCTTGCCAGACGGCAGGCAGGTTGTTTATACTCAGCTGGCCTTTTTATGCAGTTCAAGACCACCTGTCCAGGGAATAGCTTGGCCCTTCCTGCATTAATCATCATGAGAATTTCCTACAGACATGGCCACAGGTCAGTCTGATTTAGGCAAGTCCTCTATTGAGATAATCTTCTCAGAAAATTCTAGGGTGTGTTAAGTTGGCAGTTGAAGCTAACCCAGGCAATTTGGTTTCTCCCAAACCAATTAATATATAATTAAGAATTGATGCTTAGGCCAGTTTGGTCTATAGGGTGTTCCAGACCAGTCAGAGCTACATTGTGAGATCCTGTCTCAACCAACCAAACAAACAAACAAAAAAATCAACCCCACCACCAACAACAACAACAAAAAACCCTCTTGCAAAAGCATGTCTACTAGTGCTTTCTGCATTTTAGCACTTAACATTTCCCGTCCCTCTTCTGCTGACTCCTCCCATTTTCCAGATCTGTCCCTGGCACCACTTGCCTACAGTACAGGGTTGGGTCCCCCTACCTCTGTCTGACTGGATGGCCATACATGGACAGGCCTCTGGGCCTTGGGATTTAACTCCAAAGCCAGAAAGACACTGTTTTGTCTCCCTAAAGTCCAGATATGCCTGAGCCGGTTCTTGAAGGCCAAGTGAGAGTTCCAGACTATACAACCCAGTCCAAAATGGGGAGTCTCAGAAGGGTTTATCTGGCTTCACCAAGAAATTAGGAGATACTCAGTGAAGCTGGAGTTCAGGAGACCATAGGGGCTTTCCCCTCCAACCACAGGGGTCAAGTTGGGTGGGTGGAGCCTTCCAGTCAACATTCCATGTATGTCTTTGGGGTTAAGAGAAGTAAATACATATTGGTGCTGGGTGGGGAGAATTTTTCAGTTATGACCTCCAAAAACTGGTTCCCATGGAGCTGGTTCACATTATGTGATCTGCCTTCCTCCCAGGCCTCTGCCCTCTAGCAAGGGGGTGACCCCAGAGTCACTTACTAGGTTAGGTTATAGGGTGTCACTATCATCTCCTATTACCATGGCAAGTCAGTTCCTTTCTTTATTTTTAAATCTAAGAGGGGGGAAATTCTTGATATCAGTAATGGGCTAAAGAAAAATCAGAAAAGTTAAGGGAACAAACAAAAGTCCCTGGTGATTTGAGTCCATTCCCTTCTGTTCTTTCTCGCCCATGCATAGATCTCTGTCTCCCATGGCTGTGGGTACACTGTACCAACACTGCTCGTCCTGGCTTTTGTACTATTATGAAGTCACAACTGTCCCTGTTATTACAGGCTTTATAAACAGCGTCTGGCTACTCAGCCCAGGGCTGTTCTGCAGAAGACAGACAGGCTGCCTAAGAAGAGGCCTGTGCCCTGGTTTCTAGGGAGTGAGCGAGCTGCTTTCTTGTCTCCAAGTGTTGGTTTTGAAATAGAGTCTCATGTACCCAAGACTGTCCTCAAAGTCACTGTTTAGCTGGGGATGAGCTTAGACTTCTGATCCTTCAGTCGCTACCTTCCAAGTGCAGGGACTGTGACAAACATTGTTGCCTCTGGTTTGTGTAGTGTTGGGGCTAGAACACAAGGCTCGGTGATGCAAGGCATGCACTCGACCAACTGAGTACTGGTGACTTTAATTCTCTTATGAGAAAGAAATAGTTGGGAATCCTCTTTCATGTGCTCTGCCAGGATGCTGTCCAGGCCTGAAGCTGTGACCTGAGCTTCTGCTCTGCCACTGATACTTTCCTTCCTTGGGAGAGAGTTGCCAGGCAAGGCTAGCATGCTACGTCTGTCCCACCAGATGCCACTGTAATCATGAGTCTCCAGAAGGAGTCTTGAGGATGGGACACGGGAGAAAGGTACAGAAAGTGACCCTCTGTCTCTGGGTGTTGTCCATTCCCACCTGAAACCGTTCACAACCAGTCTACTTGAACTTGTCAGATATGACATCCTGTACCCAGATCTGAGTCACACACAGGAGGCGGGGTAAACTCATCCACCCACCTGGTGGCACAGTCACAGTGCACTCTGGAGTGGAGGGCAGAAGCTGGGTTGGCTGTCAGTGGAGTGCTGAGAACCATCCAGGGGCTAGATGGACATGGAATCCAGAAGTCCTGAGCTCAAAGCACCCAATATTCTTCCCTGTCTACTGGAGGAGAGGTATACAGGCTACAAGTTTGACCCCTGCCTTGGCTAGGAAGAAAGGAGTCCCTTGCCCCTAATTTCACCAAGGCCAGTTACCAGATGCTCCCTGGACCAGCTTTCTTTTCTTGACTGGTGGCATTTGGAGCATTGAGCACCAGTGTTCCCACCACCAACCTAGTGTCAGGACAGATAGCTCAGTGGAGGCCTTTTTCTGGGACTGTGAGAAGAACCTGGGAGAGCCTCCATGACAGAGAGGAAGGCTGTGTGAGCTTGGCACACCCCAGGCATGAAACCATCCTACAGCCAGGATACCAGGCCCGCTGCTGGCTGCCACTGCCTGCCTTTGCAGCTGTGTGTTTGTCTGCAAGGGCTGCCTTCAGCCCTGCCCTGGGTTCTAGATCCCCCTTCAGAAGTCACTGCAATTGTCAGAACTGAAATATTCACCACCATGGTACATAAACAACGTAACCATGTTGTCTGCATAGCCACGGCGGGCAACTCCTGCTTGCTTTCATCTGTGCTGCTATTCCTAGGAAAATTTGCAACTGGATTGCCCCACTAACCAAAGGATGCACTGGCACAGGAGACCAGGAGGTGCCTTGGAGCAGCAAGGGTTCCCAAATGCATCTCTCCTGTGGATGAGGGATGTAAGTCCAGAGAAGGAAAGATACTGAACTGAGGAGGGTACCCAACTTTCTCCTGCTAGCACCAAGGATTGGTCCTCAAGGCCAAGTGAAGAGGTGTACAGTCAAAGCAGTGAACTCACGTTTCTTCCAGGGTGTGGAAGTACTGAGGGTGCATGGGGAACCATTCATGGGAGGATGTGAGAGCTGAGTCATAGACACCCAGTAATGCTGGGAGAGGAGGAGGAAGGAGGAATGATTGGAGCTAGGAAAGGAGGAAGGAAAGATGGTAGAGAGGGACTAGATGGGCTTCCTGGAGATGCCTAGAATCACAGGCCCATTCCTATCATCCCAGAAGATGGTAGACCCAGCTGTGCAAGCCCTACCTTTCTTCTTATAGGGATGCCCACTGCCTGGCACAGAAGTGGGGACTCCCTATGTCCTCACTCACTTCTGTCCTCCAATATCTCTTCTGACTGTTGTGTGACCCTTGGCATCTAGATGGGCCACAAGAGCCAGTTCTGTTGGACCAAGAGGTACAGAGCTGACCCTGTGTATGTGTGTGTGGGGTGCCCTCAGACAGAACTCTCCCCATATTTGTCTGTCTAAGGGAGTCAGAGGTTCTTGGATGAATTTCAGACTGCCCTGAGGAGCTGGTACCTGAGGAACAGGATTTGTCCACACAGCTTTGGCCTGCCCATTTCTACTCTGAAGTGGGTAGGAAAATTTCACAGGACTGCTAGGACAGGGCTCCAGGTTGAACAAGGCTGACAGAGAGTATGTGAGTTTTCAGTATCCACGAATGGTTCCGGGATCTTAGATGTAGTCTGGCTGTCACAGACTTTATTCTTCCACCTCTAGGTTATGAAGTCTTATCTGTCTCTGTGTGGCATTGTGGAACCAGCACAGGAGATGGAGTGTGCTTTAGGTCCTCTGGGGATGACTACATTTTCTCTGGAGATTGGCAGAGCTCTCTTATGTCTGCTCACTGTGTGGCTACAGGAACAGGAGGCTCAGCAGCTATACCCTCACCCCTTTGTTTTTATTGGGAGAGACTGGAAAACTGCTTCTGGTCTAGTCCTTCCCCTGCCCTCTTCACTGGCATCTGACAAGCAGTCTCCCAGACTTGTCAAGCGGCAGATGCTTGGAAGGGAGAACTCCTGCCTGTGTAGCCTCAGTTTCCCCATCTGACTCCCAGCTTAGCTGGAATATGGAGGCCATCTGGGCTGCTCTGGGTGTTTCTTACCTGTGCCCCTCCTTCCCGGCCCAGGTGAAGGTGTGGTTCCAGAATCGGAGGACAAAATACAAACGGCAGAAGCTGGAGGAGGAAGGGCCTGAGTCCGAGCAGAAGAAGAAGGGTTCTCACCATATCAACCGGTGGCGTATCGCCACGAAGCAGGCCAACGGGGAGGACATTGATGTCACCTCTAATGACTAGGGGAACAATCATGAGCCCACAAGGGCAGAGCATTGCTTGCTGCTGGCCAGGGCCCCAAGGGGCCCAAGCTGGACTCTGGCCAGTCCCTAGCCAGGCTGCAGGGAGGCCTCGAGTCACGGCCCTACAGGGCTTGGAGCCTGGGGCCATCACTGTCAGAAGGACAAGAAAATGGGCTGGCTGAGGCCTGGGACTGCTCAGCCTTCTGGTGGAGAGCCTGCTGCTTGGGTGGGCCACCCACCACTGCAGCCTCCCAGCTGCTCTCCATGTCTCTTTCTGTCTTTGTTTTGAGACATTTCTGTTTTAATTTATTTTCCAGGTACCTGCTATAGTTCTTAGTGATCCTCTCATGCCCCACTTCCCTATGGGAATAATAAAAATCTCTCTCTTAATGACGCAGCCATCCATCTTCAACTCTAGAGCCTGGGCTGGTAGGTTTCAGTTTCCAGTGCAGTGGGGGTGGTCAGCAAGGGTGCTCAGGGCCCAGGAGCCTGTGAGGGAAGCCTTGTTGGGTCTTTGCAAACTCATGGAGGGTCAGGAGGGTGGAGAATCCTTACACATACAAACTCGAGTGGCTTCTCCAGCTGAGGAGAATCCAGATGAAGGAGTCCTGGGAGCGGGTTAAGGGGGGGTCCAAGTCCAGGCCTTGTACAGATGTGCGCATGTCCAGAAGAACCCGAGGCAGCCTTTTTTTTTTTTATTCAGATGCGAGATCTTACTCTGTTGCCCAAACTGGCTTCTTAGTCACATCCATCCCTCTGCCTCAGCCTCCTGAGGACTGAATTGTAAGTATGAGGACACACCTGGTGTTCATGGGCTTAATAGTGAGCTTGCAGAGGTCATTGGCAGAGAAAGGCAAGGCAGGTCCAGTAAACTCTTGTCCTTCTGCCATTCAGTTTGTCTATCTGTCCTTCCTCCATCCTGGAGAAGTTCGATTTGTGTTTCCAACAGTTTTCCCAGCCAACACCCAGACCTGCCTCTACTTTAGCTCCCATGAACTCCCCAACCGTCCACTCTAGCACTCTGCTGGCATAAATGGCAGTCACCACCACTGTCCCAGTTCCCTGCAGCCACACCCATCCACTCCCTCCCTGAGCTAATCTGTTTCTCCACCTGCAGGAATTCCTCCTTTTCTCCCTAACCCTTATGTCTCCTTTTTGGGTCCCTCATCTCCTCTTCTGGTCCATCGACACCTCACATCTGTTTTACCCAGCTCAATTCCAGACCAGACAGTGGTGTCCAGTCATGCTTGGTCAATGTAGCTCCTGCAGCAGTCCCTGCCACCTGCCTGACCCCAGTCTGCTCTCTGGGAAGAGCATGGACATTAAGTGGCTTCTGTGAATATCTAAGAAGGTCCTCCATGCTGTGGCCAGAGGGCTCTGTCACCACCCCCCATCAGGCAGGATAGTGTCTCCCCTTTCTCAGTCTTGTGCTGACTTGTGGTTTCTCCTACATTGCTCCTGGTGTCCCTGAGCGAACAGTCACGACTTTTGCTGGCCTGTGCTGTTCTTCCCATCTGGGAAGTTGGTGAGTACCCTGTGGACACCTGATCCAGTTGAAGGCCCATGCATGTTGCCTGGGCTAAGTGCAGCAAAGAACACGGGTTCTTTTGCCGAGAACACTCCCACTGTCCTCTGGGTACCTTTTTCTACTCTGCCTATCTTACTGATGTCCACTCCAATTTCCAGAAACCAAAAGACTTTGGTCCTCCTGTCCCCTCCCCCATCAACTGAACACATCCCACAAATCTTAAAATTCTTAACCTGGCTGATTCTGAATTAAACCCTCACCAACCCTTCCTGCCAACCAAGTACAGTAGTTGTGTGTCGGGGTGTGTGTGTGTGTGTGTGCATGAACAGGTAGGGTGGGAGTTAGGAGAGGTTCCCATCTCAGCACTAGTGGTGGTAGGACAGAAAGGGTGGGCCCTTCCTCTGAAGATCCTACCATGCTTGGCTGGGGGTGGGGTGGGGGATGGGTCTTGGAAGATCACAGCAGAATGCCCTGTCAAGAAGATAAAGGACTAGAAGGACCGGAAACCTGCCAATCTTCCTAGGCAGGCCTGCTGGGGCGGGGCAGGGAGCCCCCTCCATCCCCCCATGTTGTGCCTCTCCCGCAGACGGTAAATATTGGTGTTGTGACTTCATTAATAAAGGCTTCTGTGAGCCTGAAAAACATGGAATCAGGATGAACTATTTTCTGAGCTGCGGGCTTGCCAGGTTTGCTAATTTGGGAGTTTTTGGGCCCTCTCCAGGGAACAAACCGAAGTTACTCCCGAAAGAGACGAAAGAGACGCAGATGCAGCCGAACAGGGAGAAGACAGGACTGCGGCTCCTTCATTCCCAGCAGCTCCTGCCCGAAGAGGGAGGCCTGCAAAGGGCCAGAGAATGGACACTGGCCCCTCTCCTGCATCTATGCCTGGTGAACAGCTAGCTGCACCAGGCCTCCCTAGGCAGGCCTTTTCATCAGTGGTTTGCTGCCCTCCAGAGCCTCACAGAATGATGGCCTGATTCTTCTGAGCTCCTGCTAAGAGCATAGATAGAGTCAGTTGCACAAGCCTCAAGGGTAGCAAGCAAGAGTCCTTAACCCTTCGGCCTGTGTCCTTACTCTCAGGGAGCAGTCACGCTGTTTCCTCTTGTCCACAGAACTTTCGCAGATCGGTCTCTGCCTGGTGCCTGCTGTCTTTACCAACTTCTCCTCACAGGTGTTGTGGTTGCTTCCCACAGGGCATCAAGCCTTCTTTGACTGGAGAGCCAGGCTCTGCCTGAGAGGAACCTGCTTGCCCACAGGCCTCTCTGGGACCCTGCTCCAGGGCAGTCCCATAGTGGGAGGGGATGGGGGCAGCAGGTTTAGCAGTGCAGGCCCAGCCAGCTTTCCTGTCAGACGGCGCTGCCAAGGCAGAGCCAGACATCGGGAACAGGTTTAACCAATTACCCGAGCGCCCCATCTGCTGTCTGGGGTTCGTGTGAGGGTGAGTGCATGTGAGGGTGTTTGGAGTGTCTGGGAGGGCTGTGGGCGTGTGCGAGAGTGTGACTGTGTGGGTGGGTGTGGGTGTGTGGCTGTGCATGTGTGCTGTGCACGTGCACGGAGTGTGGCTGCACATCCTGGCCATGCCCCCTCATTTGTCCAAGACTGAAGCTAACAGCTTCTCGTCTTCCTGCCCATCCCCCAAACCTTGGGGTCTCAGTGGTCAATCTACCTAGCGCTTCAGCTTCTTGTCAGCAGCTCTCCTCATGCCTGGAAAGAGCATTTTCAAGTCACATGTTCAGACGCCCTTTGCTGGCTCCTCCTGCTGACTTGTTCACTCTCTCATCCACATTAGTGTAGGACCCCACGTGACCCTCCCAGCTGTTCCCCCATTCTTTCTCAGATATGCCCTTGTCCTGCTGTCCTTGGTGGTACCAAGCTAGTAAGCCTTCTCAGACCATTCCTGCACCTACATGTTGAGCCGTGAGGACACCAGATGATGGTGCATGGTGGTGACACCGTCTGCATGCTCTCAGTGCAACCCTTATTCTCTTTGCTAAATCCATTCTTCCTCCCTAAAGAGAGGCCTTAGATTGTCACTCTTCTCCCAGAGCCTCTTCCTGGCTACTGTCAGTAGAGAATCCTACTTCCATCCTTCCTTCCTTCCTTTCTCCTTCACTCCCTCCCTCCCTCCTTTTTGAGACAGGGTATCATGTATTTCAGGCTAGCTTCATATTTAATAAAAAACAGAGAATGAACTTCAACTCTGATCCTCCTGCCTTCTCTCCTGAGCGCTGGGATTACCTGAGTGTCCTGCCATGCTCAGTTTAAGTAAGTACATGCTGGAGCTTGTGCCCAGGGCTTTATGAATGCACCTACATCCCAGATTTCATGACTTCCATCTTTTTTTTAAAAACATTTATTTATTTATTATGTATACAATATTCTCTCTGTGTGCATGCCTGCAGGCCAGAAGAGAACACCAGACCCCGTTACAGATGGTTGTAAGCCACCATGTGGTTGCTGGGAATTGAACTTAGGACCTTTGGAAGAGCAGGCAATGCTCTTAACCTCTGAGCCATCTCTCAGCCCCAATGACTTCCATCTTCAGAGAGAAAAATGAACCCTGGAAGGCATGCCTTTGCATCATTTAGAGGAAGGAAGTTTAGGCTGGGAAACTGAGGGGAACTGACAAAGGAACAATTACAAATCTGGAAAGCCATGAAGAATGCTGAAGCAGCCCTTATAAGATGGGGAGCCTGGATAGTATAGCCCTTAGTAACAGGGAGAAGGCTGAATAGCCCTTAGGCCTTAGGGCAGGAGCAGTGACCAGCAGAACCTGGAGCAGGCAGCTGGTTAGGGAGATCCCAGACAGGTGCTATGACCCAGGACAGAAAGAAATCCACAAAAGTTGGAGGTCCAGGAAGGATAAAGCCCCTCAGTCTTGTTCTGCCAATCTCATCTTCCTGCTCATGACTCCATTGATGGAAGTTAGCCTACAAGGTCTCCCAAGAGTCCACCTCTCAGGATTGTGAACCATGGTGCATGTGCCTTTGACAGGGCCTTACCTTTGACTCTCCACCCTGCATGGATACTTCTGTATCTAATTCCTCCTCTCCACCTGCCTCCTATAATCTCCTGGCTCCCCTGAAGGTCTCTGAAGTGGGATCCTATCTATCTGTCCCTCAGAACACACTCCTCCGTTTCTGGTCTTTCTCTTGCCTTGATTTCTTTTCACCCCTGCCTGAGACACCTCCCAGTGTTGGGCTGACATGACATATAACCATATCTCTATGCCAGCTTACAACCAAAGCTGAATAATTACTTCCAATCAGGGCCATGGAGATGGCTCACTTAATGAAGTGCTTCCCATGCAAACATGTAGACCTGAGTTTGATCCTCATGTAAAAATAAACAAACAACCCCCCCCACATGCCATCATGATCCTAGTGCTGGGGAGACAGAGACAGGAGGATTCTTTGAAGCTTGTTAGCCAGGCAGCTTTTCCAAATAGGTAACTTTCGGTTCAGTAAAAGACCTTGGCTCAATAAATAAGATGGACAACTGGAGAGAGGGAAAGATGAGATGGCTGAGCAGTTGAGGGTGCACACTGTCCTTGCAGAAGACCTGCGCTTACTTCCTAGCGCCCATGTTGGGTGGCTGACAACTCTATCTCTAGGGAATCTGATGCCTCTGGCCTCTGAGGGCACCTAAACACAGACACAGACACACAGACACACACACCACACACACACACACACCACACACACCACACACACACACACCACACACACACACACACACACACACACACACACACACTTATCTCCACAGGTTATGAGCCAGAGGCTTACTGGCTTCCCAGCCCACAAAGCTTGTGTTTGCCTGACCTCACTGTGACCATTCAGCTCTCCTTGGCTGAGCTTTCTTGGCAGTCCCTCCACAGAAGTGGGCTTCCATGGGGCTTTACCCTAAGCCTTCTCTTCTAGCCTACTGTACTCCTGGATGCAGTCAATAAGTAAATCCTGTGCACGCCTTTTGCTTTGCTTTTGAGATTGGACCTCAAATAGTCTGGTGAGAATGACTGACCTTGCACTCCCGATTCTCCATCCTCCACTTCCCAAGTGCTGGGGTGACAGCGGGCAGGTGCCACCTCAACTAGCTTCCAGTATGCACACTTATATATCCAGCCCTTGCTGGTCTCCTGACATCTCCACTTGGCTGTCTTCCAGAAACATGTAAGAACTTCTGAGATGCAATGGTTGCCTCTCCTGCAGATTAAGTCTCCTCTCTGTCTTTGTAAGCTCAGAAATATAGCATCCTCTCTCCTCAGTATCCCAAACAGGGCAGAGGATTGTCTGGTTCCGTGCTGCCACACCCTCCTCAGTGACTTTACTTCCCTCTACCTTTGTCCTCCCTCGCCCAAGTCCTGGCTTCCCAACCTCCCATGACCAAGCAGTGTGCCCTACCTATCTCCATGCTGCTCTCAGATGAAGCCACTCTCTCCACAAGGTCTCAGTGGCCTCACTCGCCTCCCCAGGATCTTGCCTCTGTTCTGGAAATACACTGGATTTCATTCTTGGAGTGGCCAGAACCTTCTTTGCCACCTCTGCCTCTCCCATACTTGCACAGGAAGAGGAAGAGAGTGGTGTCAGGTGGCCTGGGACTGATAGCAGCCCCTCCATCCTCACTAGGGGTGCGTAGACTCTCCCAGGGGAGAATCAGTTGCCTACCAGTCTGTTCATTGTCTCCTCTTTTCCCATCTGTTATTTTTCCTTCTCTCCACCTCTCCCAGAGTTTTGCAGTGGGGCCCAGTCTTTTGAACTGACTGAAGAGGCATCTTCTGACCTTACAAAAGGCTGTCAGCAGTTGCCTGGAGATGGAGGTGTAGGTGTGGGGGGACAGTTCTTGGCCATTGCCACTGGGGATACCTGGTACTACAGAAAAAGGTGGAAAAGGGACTTGGGAGAAGCAGATGAGAAATTCCCATTTGAGGGCTTACTAGTGCCCAGATGAGATGGCAGGAAATGGCAGCAACTGGAGGTGGGGGCAGGAGGTGCTGAAGGAGGCCCCGTTCTGAATATAACTCAGGATCCTCAGGCCTCAGGAAAGGGTCACTCATCACTGTTCTCACACCCTTCCCCCTGCCCCAGCATGCTGACTCTCCTGAGTCTTTGAGTGGGAGGAAGACCAGATCCAGGCCAGTCCATGGGGATGGAGAGGAGAGACTGCATTCTTCAAGTGTTAATGATCTCAGATCTGGGCAGGAGCTGAGTCCCCATCTAGCTAAAAACAATAAACAGTTCCCAAGAGGGATTTGTGTCAGTTCTGAGAGTCAAGAATTCCTGCCCCAGAGACCAGTAGCCTCCTGACCTCAAAATATCACTTTGAATGGAGACCCCATCTTCTCCCTCTTTAGCCCTTTCAGTGGGGCCCAGGGTCCAAGTCTCCTCCTCATACCCGGGATGATTAGGAGGCAGGAGAGAAGGGTCTGGTACATTTCCTGCTGGTCTCTCTACTCTTCCAACAAGCTATTGGGTGACCCTGTCCTTGTCATTTGGTGGATAAGTACATCAAGTCTCAGTTCAGAAGAATCTGCACCAGAGGCTGGGGAGATGGTTCAGTTGGCAAAGTGATGAAACCAACTTTTAAAAAGCCAGGGGGCTAGGTGTGGTGGTATATGCCTGACCTCTGGTCTCTGTACACATGTGCACACAAATACTCACACACCTGTACACACACATAAAAAGAAGTACTTACAACAGCCATTGGCCACGCTGGGGTTGAGCCAGCATCTGCCTACTACATGCTTTCTGCCCACCTCAGCTTCTCTCTTCAGGGCTGGAAGATGCTCAGTGACCCCAAAGAAGCGGGCAGGCCTCCTGGAGACTTATAGGGGACAGTTTGAGAGAGAAGTCAGCTCTATCAGGAGGTAACAGTCCCAATTCTGGGGCGTCCTAATTAGGGTCATTATTGTGATGAAACCATGGCCAAAAGAAAACTGGAGAGGAAAAGATTTACTTCATTTATTCTTCCATATAACAGATCCATCACTAAAAGAAGCGGGGACAGGAACTCAAACAGTATGGGAGCCTGGAGGCAGGAACTGACACAGATGTCATGGAGGGAAGCTGCTTACCAGCTTGCTCCCTACGGCTTGTTCAGTCTGCTTTCTTATAGTACCCAGGACCACCAGCCTAGGGATGGCAGCACCCACAATGGGCTGGGCCCTCCTGCAGCAATCATCAATTAAGAAAATACCCTACAATCCAATCTTAGGGGGACATTGTCTCAATTAAGGTTCCCCTCCTCTCATCACTATAACTGTGTCAAGCTGTGACATAAGAACTAGCCAACACATGGGGAACAGGGACAGAGGTTGTACACACAGAAAACACATCTGCACGTGGCACGGATCCCTCACAGGTCTCCAGGCCTTAGGCAGGCCAGGGTGGTCCCCTTTCCTTCACCCCCAGTTTCCTGGGTCCACACAGCACAAGAATCTACTGAAATACTAAATGTGTTCTGGTTCCTTAAGGTAAGTCTCCTCAGTAGCCATTCGGCCACTGGACTTCTTTTGTGATTTCTTCTTTTTATGTGTGTGGGGGGGGGCAGGGGCTAGGGGCTCACATGCTATGGTAGGTGTGTGGCCATCAGGCGACAACTTCCAGGAATCTGTTCTCTCCTACCCCCATGGGTTCTGAGGATTAAACTCAGTGGCTCAGGCTTACAGGGCAATCTCTTTTCCTGAGCCATCGAGCTGTCCTCTTCCGTGGTCTCCACCCACCAGCTTCCTATTCTCACATGTTCCTCCTCTCCCCTTTCTGAGCCTTTCCTGAACTCTGGGCCTGTACCTTTCTTTGGGGGCATTTCTATGAAGTCCCCAGGCTGCCTTTACCTACTCCCTCTGTGTTCCTTTATTCCTCCTCTCTCACCGTCCTATAATTCACAAAGCCACACCCGTGAGTTTTAAATCCATGTTTATTGCCCACAGCTCATTAGTATGGCGTAAATCACGTAAATTGAGAAATTTTCTGAGGTTAAAAAGACAGTCTGAAGTCCGTAGGTATGCTGAGGCACACATGTTGGGGCCTCACTCATACCTGCCCAAGGCTGGAAGCCTACCATGGTTCTGCCCCCTCCCCCAACACACACACTGGCTCTTCTCCTCCATCCCCCACCCTTCCCCAGAACAGAGGCTTCAGACAGAAGATATCCACAATCAGGAAGTGAGACAGAGTGAAGATGTCCTGGTTTGGTGGCCATCTTGACATCATGGACTTTTGGTTCCTGCACTCTCAAATTGCTTCCCAAGATGGAAGAGCAACCTTGGAGCCTTAGGGAATGTTTAAAGTAACCAGAGGAAAGGTGGTCAGGAATGTCAGGGCTGGAGAGCCTGTTGGAGATATACCCTGACTATTGGCAAAACAAAATCTAGAGAGAGTCCATCTGTGCGCCTTTTCCCCCTTGGCTTGCTTCCTGTAGCCTCAGCAGATAGGGGCATTGGCAGTCACAGAAAGCTTCCCTCATGGAGTTTATGAAGTCAGAACAGGGTTTAGCAGCATGCCTCAAGACCCTCAGTCACCATCATGCTGAACTACAAGGATCTTTTCCCACTGCTCCAAAGGAGCAGCCCCCTCCACTCACCTGGGCTTGTATTCAGGAGTGTGATAGAAATCACTTCCACACACAAGGCGAACTGATGAGAGATGCTGAGGCTGTACAGTGACAGCTAGTACAGAGAGAGAGCTGGAGGAGGACCTGGTCTGTGGGGCCTCTGGAGGAGGCAGGGCTAGGTGAGGGCAGTTTTGGTCCCAAGAACAACTGTATAAGGACAAGGCTCCATGACAAGTGCCAGCAGGGAGAGTTGGGAATGAACTTTTCAAAAGAGGCTCCGGACAGATCTAGTCCCTAGACAGAGTCTGGAGACCATGGTGCCACCACCCACGGCAGATGCACCTAACTGCAGCTACACCTGCCTCAAGATTCTGGCAGGCAACCTGTGGCCTTGTCCCTTCTGCCCTGTGCCAGCCTTTTACTGCAACCATACATGGTCACCTTCAGCTTGACCCCTCCTGAGTCACCATGGGGTGGCTCCAGGGTCACAATCCAGGGCTGCCATTCTAGTGGGGTAGATGAGGGCTGTGTGAAGACCAGTGTATCTCCTTTCTGTGGATCTTTTGGACCAGGAGTCACCCTACTCCCCTCCCACCCAGACCCTTCCCTGCCCCCTCAGGCAGAGCCATATCTTCCTCTAAGGCCTACAAATGAGATGGAATCAGGAGCCAGCAGCAAAGAGCCCTCTACATCTACAGCACTGAGAGGTGGCATGTGGAGTGGCACCTCATGCTTGCCTTAGGCATCCATACCACCTCTTCCACAGCCAGGAGGTGTTTGGCACAAGTCAAGGTCTTCCAGAATGTGGGATCACATACAGAAGGGCAAAATCCTCCTTTGAGGCCAAGTGCTGGCCATTTCCAAAGGGGCCGGATGCATTTGCAGACCGGAGTCCACCATAGAGACATACTTGGAATGCGCAGCATCTGAGTGACTCAGGTAAAGAGGAATCAAAGGCCTTGTGGGAACCCCGATTCAGTCATTTGCTTCCAGGCAGGGGATAGAAGCTCAGAGTTGCAGGCGGCTTGTCCATTGCCAAGAGCCTGCCAGTGCCAGAGCTGGGGTGATGCTACCTCTCAAGCAGTTGCCAGAGATCTGGCCTTGTACCCTTAAGCAGGAGACTCCTCTCTGCGGGAAGGTGTGGGGTGGGACAAACAGGGTTGGTGGCTATAGACTGCACAGCAGTGGGCTCAGCCCTTCTTTGTCCCAGTATAAAACTTTAGCTACTCTTGGAAAAGAACCTTCCCCAGAGAGCCCAGACAGGCTCCTTGTCCTGTTCATACAGAACAGTGTTTCTTCGTGGGCTCCTTGACTAGAGCTGGAGAGCTCTCAGGGGCCTGGGCTCACTGATTTTCATTCCACTGTGTTGTGGACAGGACTTGGCTACATTCAGAGCCCGCTGCTCCTGAAACCTTCCAGAGGTCTCTAATGCTCCTGAGAACCTTGATTATGGCTGCTCCATGCTGTGGGGTGCAGACCACCTCCCCTCCCTTCTCTAACTCAGGCAGGACCCATCGAGCCTAGCCATAACACATTTCCCTTCCATCAATCCAAACAAGATCCCAGACTCCTCTGGCTCCCTCCACCTGTCCACCTGTCCTCCTGCTGCTTCTGGTCAGCTGCACCCAAGGCTCAGACTTGCTTCTAATAAAAAAATTAAAATAAAAAAAACCCAACATATAAAAGGATCCTAATTCTACCCCGGGAACACTACAGTTCTTCAGCTCAGACGGAACTGTGCTGAGTGGAGTTTATCCACCCCATGTAAGGCCCAGAGATGCACTTGATTCTTTTTGTATAGGAAATGTGTCAGAATTGCTCTCCTCTATGTTAAAATGTGAATGGTTAGTCTCCCTACTGCTGGAGGGTGACTGCTTCCCAGGCAGCCCCTCCCTGCTGAGACAGCTCATGAGACTTCTTCCCTGCCCCAAACATCCGGCCCGGATAGTGTTGTGTTTCCAGGCCGGCTGATCTTCACTCATAGCCCCTTATTGTACACCACTGTCCGGCTGCTTGTAGCCCGGGCTATCTCAGGCTCCAACTGGGAGGTTTCAATCTGAGGAGAGAAAGAAAAGAGTGAAGAGGTGGGGGGCAGGAAAAGAAGTGCAGTGGATCTAAGGACTGCCCTGGTACCTATAGTTCTGTCCCTGTGCAAGTCCCCCAGCCAGTGCCCACAGGTCCTAGTGAGGGGTATGCATGCTTCCTCTTATATCACACCCTACCAGCTCAGGGATAGTTTTTTTTCTTGTCTAGATTCTGGGTGTCCCTCATTGTAAATGCCCTTGTTCACCATACTGCCAGCACATCTGAAACCCCCTCCTCTACCTGCCCCCCGAGCCTCTCCCCTGCCAGCACCCATTTCACTGCTCTCCTGGACTGAAGGTCTCAGATACACACACACACACATGCCCCAACTCAGAACTCAGGGACCATTACTTCAGTTCCTTCCCAGATGCAAGAATGCTTCTAGCCCTGATTGGTAGAAGCCCTGCTTTAGAGGTCTCTGCCCATGTATCCGCCCTTCAACTTGATCCTCACAGAGATCCTAAAAAACCCACTGTCCCTGACTTCAGCCCAGCCCGACTCTCAGGGCACCTGTCAACAGCTTCCCCCAGGCCCAGTGCCTGCTCAAGTCCACCTCCCTACCTCCCATCCTACGGAGACCACAGTCCATCTTCTCAGTCACCTCAGCATCTCACCTGAAGCTTTTCCCTCCTGAGCTGCTGAGCCTGCTCGCTTCAGTGGCTTACTCCACGGCTTACACTAGTGGGGAGTGGCTCTCAGCCTCCCATAATCAAACCCATAGCCTACCAGGGTCCACACTCTGCTCCTCCCTCTTGCCTCCTCAGTGGCTGTCCCTGAAACACGCCTGGCTCCACCTTCCTTCTGCCTCTGCACAGTCTTCTCCTAGATGTCTGTCTCTCCCAACTTTGCTGTCCACTGACTTCTCCCCATGAATGTCTAGTGCCATAAGAACCTTGAATCTGAGGAAACTCCTTTTGCACCATGGCAGGCTTGCCTGCGGCCTGGTATTTCTTCTCCCCAGCAACCACACTTCTTTAAATTGTTCATTCTAGTCAAGTCCACCTGTCCACTCCCACTGGCTTCAGCCCACAGCAAATCTGGCTCCTGCTCTCATCCTCCTCTATAGAAAACTCTTTCTGCAAGGTCACTGTCACCCTCATTTCACACCTATTGGACACTTCTTGTAGTACTTCAGGCTTGGTCTGGCAGGGTCCTGGTGGCTGTCATGTCTGAAGGGAGTCCAATTGTGGTTCTCCCTTGAGCCACAGGCCAACAGCTGACTGCTGGCTTGACAAAGATGATGGATGCTTCATGGGTACATAAACTCAACCATTCTGAAATGGAACTGAGTCTGCTATTCCCCACCGTCCTAGCCCCAGCTCCATGTTCTTTATGGGCAATAACACCCTTATCAAATGGCTGTCTGACCAAAGACCCTGGGCCTTCTTCCCTTCCCTTTCCTATCCCTCCCCTCCCCTCCTCCTCTCCTCCCCCTCCTCTTCTTTCCTTGAGGATCTAGCCACTTCAGCCTACTGCTTTCTAAATCTCGGTCTGACTGCTCCTATCCTCACTAAAAAATGGTCCAATGGCCTGAAACCATGCCCTCGGTCCCCACTGACATATGTACTTCTTTGGGCTCATTAGACAAACTGGGCTGTTCCCTGCCTCACCCCAAGTATGTCTGGGTTGCCTGTCTGTTAGAGGCATCCTCCCACCCCCATTCTCATTCCCACCATTTTTCTTCAGTCAGTTTTATAGGCCTCGCTGTACACCATTGCTCATCTAGGCTGGGTAGGACAACCTTTCTGGCTCAAGACCCCTGCGTTTCTTATATCCAAGTGACATCACAGCTCTGGGGAAATGACTGCTCACTCACCCTCTACCTTTCTATGTCAGACCACAAGAGCCCCCATAAGGCAGACCTGTGGATCTTGTTCACTCTGAATCGTTAAGGCCTAGCACAGTTCTAGACTCTCTGGTTGAATTAATGGGTGGAAAGAAAATGGGCAGCAAACTCCTGGAGACTAGATCCTTCTGGAAACCACAGTAGCCCAGATGTTGGCCTTTAGCTCCACATTGAGCCAGAAGGGATAGCATGAGGTGGACCAATGAGGGAGATGCTCTGTTAGGTTGGCATGTGACCCAGGCAAGATCATAGAACTGCCAGGTCTTTATGTTGTAGCTCAGTTGAACATGATCCTAGGTGCATGCCATGTAAAGTCACGGAGGCCTTAGGATGTGGCCAGAGGACAGTGCAAACAAGGGAGATTTCAGGGAGTTCAGCCAGGGCCTGTAGGTCAAGGTCCAGGCAAAGAATTTGGTGAGGACTAGAGCTGGTGGGCATAGGTGGGGGCCTGGAGAAGGGGCACCTGTCCTCTGTACTCCTAGATACCCTAACACCCTGGTATTTGAGATGGCCAAAGAGACAAGAGCTAGGCTCAGGACCCAGGACCTCTCTTCTCCTGCCCCACCCCTCTACCCCGAGTCCCCTCCACCCTACCAGCTCCCCTCGTCCCCATGCTGCCACTGACACAATGCACAGCGCCCACGCTTAAAAATCTAAATGCTTTTGAAAATGTTTAACCTAGTTAGACAAATTAGCAAAAATTTGTGCAAAACAATTTAGGTATTTAAAATATTCAATGTTTTTAAAAAACTGGAAAACTGTTCTTAGCTTTCAGCTGCAAAAACCAACAAAATATAACATCCCAGCAATCTTACCATGAGGTGTAACATAACCCTTCGGGAAAGCTGTTAAACAGCTACCGAGGCATCCTGGGAAATAGCACTTCATTTATTCAAATGCACATATGTCAGGCTTTTGCACCATATGTCATTCCAAGCTATTTACAGTAATAATTAAATCTTAATCAACGTTTAACCTCTGTAAAATGTTTGAAGAATCCTAATCACCCTTCAGACTGCACTAATGAAGGAGAAATATATAAACATAAAAGGAAAATGATGCATAGATACCACACAGGAAAGAACAGTAATTGCAAAATTGTATTTCTTTTAAATATAATCAGTAAATGATGTAAAGTAAGCCAAGGAGTATTTTAAGTTAAGACATCTTGGATGTCAGAGGTGTGAGCAGCTAATTTTGTTCTGCTACCCATAACAGATGTAGCATATTTTATTTTAGTGCCATTATTAGCAGCTCCCCATGCAGCTTTCACTGAAGCACTGAGGCCCACATTAAAATCCTAGAGGCTGCTCACCACGGAGGTGGAGGACCGAGGCCCAGGGCCACGGCCTGCAGGGCCCGCTTCCCACAGAACAAGCACCCCCCCACACACACACAAAATTGAGGCCTCTCCATCATTTCACCCAGGCTCCCCTGGGCCCCCACTGAGCTAAGGGCAGCAGGTAGAATGGAAACAAGTGTGGGGAGAAGCAGGCAGAGCAAGCCTCCTGGGGGTGGTGGCCCAGGCATTCGAGATTAGGGTCTCGGGGACAGAGCTGCTATTCCTGCTCATTTTCATTCAGTGTGTGTACATGTTCACGTTAGCCAATCCCACACACTCATGCTGGGTGAACAGTGATGGACAGGGCCAGCCCACTGCCCTGGAGAAGCTGGAAGTCTAAGGGAGGAGTCAGAAAGTGAAAGCAGATGGATTCCTGAGAGACAAGCAAAGTACCATGGAAACTGGGGAGGGCCTTGGGGTTACCATGTACTGATGAAGGAACAAGGAAGGGAGGCTTCTCAGAGGAGGTGGGCCTGGAAGAGAATGAAGGATCTGGATGAGAGAAGGTAGGCAATACTTGCTCAATTAAGGGGAAGAAACCAGCTGGCCAGGCAGCGTGTGTTGTGGAAAGGAAGAAGTGCATGGGTGGTCACAGGGACATACAGATGTCAGCCTAGGATAGGCAAGATATCTTAGACTACCTGGAGGTGTCATTATTTAAGAGAATTAGGGAGCTATGGAAGGATTGTGGGCAGGAATGGGCAATCTAGGTTTCAGAAAAGTCTCTGTGGGCATAGCAGGGTGGGGGAAGGGGGAAGGAGAGTGAGGGGGCAAGGGAGCTTCCCAGAGGAGCAGCTGTTGGAACCAGAAAGGTCCTGCCTTCTGATGTCAATGGAGGCAGGAGGAAAAGTGTGCCAAGGAGCCTTTCTGAAGATGACATCTACAGAGTTGATGACCAATTGCATGTGGGGGTGAGAGGGAGGTGTTGAGGATGACTGGGCTGGGCGTTGGATGACTCCTAATTCTAGCTCGGGAGCTGCGGTGGTGGTGGTGGTGGTGATACCATTCTCAGAGGCAAGGAATTTGGGAAGGAGGTGGACTGGCCATGCCAAGGCTAGGGTGCCTGTGGGTCTTCTGGGTGGGCCAACCTGAGCAGCAGATGGGCTCAGGGTTCTGGGCTCTGGGCAAGAGGGAGTCGGATGTGTGTGCACAGCCAGCGCCTCCAGAGTGGGGGAGCTTGCCCAGGAGAGCAGATGGAGGGGAACAGGCACATTCGAGGGGTGGGGAAGGGAATGAGCCCAGGAAGGCAGCCTTATGCGGCCAGCATGAGCAGCTGAACAGTGACATAGGGTACCCAGACACCTCAAGGCCCTCAGTACCAAGTGAATGATGTCCCACAGTGGTGCTAGTAATGTGATGGTCTTGCCCCTAGTAGCTAGATTGTGGAACCTCCTCAAACCGAGACTTTCCAATGCCAACTCAGTGCTGACGTTGGGTGCATGTAGTCCTACTTCCTTCCTGAGGCAAGTCAGCTAGACACCTGTGAGGACCCCTCTCATTCTCTGGCCATGGCTGGGCTGGGTCTGGGGCCAATGATCTACCATCTCCAGATCTCATGTGTGTGGAGACCACTGAGGGCCCTTACCACTGGGCTCAACTGGGAGAAGCCAGGACAAGGACCCCGGCACCGCCTATGTCATCAGGCCACCATTTCCTCCTATTTTCTATAACCAAGTGTACTTGTAGTAGGTCACCTTTCTGAGATGAAGACAGGAAGGCAAGGTTCTCAAAAAGAATTTCTCCAGGCTCTGCCTGGCAGTGTACTTTAAACCTGTGGTCCATAGTATGGTTGGACACTATAGGTTTCCAGTTACCCTCACTAGCTCCAACCCTCCCCCTCCCCAACTCTCCAGAGCAAAGGACAAGTGCTGGTCCTTGTTTTGAGGACTCCTCTGCTGCTGGGTAGGACTGAGATGTAGGAAGCAATAACTGGCATTTATATGTTACATTGGAAACGGCACAGTGGCCACAGTAGCTGGCAGATGGGGCTGTGGAGGGATGGAGAGATGAAGGCTCAGAGAGGCATAGGTACAGCCAGAAGGGACACTAGCATCAGAGCCCCAGGGGTTGGCCTGAGAAGGCTGGGACTTGGCTATATTCACAAGGCAATTCCCCCAGGCTCCAAGGAGATGAGATGGTGCTAAATAACCACAGGAAAGAGATCACCCAGCTTCAGGCTGTTGGCTGAGGCAACCAGGAATCTGTGTGTCTAACCTGGTGGGATCCTTCAAGCCTAGGCTGGTAGAGCTGAATGGAGGCTCTCATAGAAAAGTGTCTGGAAAAAGGTACCAGGGCCTCTGAGAGCAGGAGCTGCAGGGACCATAGAGGATGCTGATGGTATTGCTCAGTACATGCTGGCTGGTACCTCTTGCCCCAGAACCTACGATGCCATGAACATGTCCAGCCTGCCATGAATAAGCACTACCACTCGGCTGGGCCTGCTTGATCAGCCCCATCTCCATCCTGCAGACCAAGTTTAAACCATGAAACCCCTCTAAGGAGACACCCCCAAGTGCAGAGCACCGTGTCCAGTATCTCCCCCAAATACCCCAAGACCTAGCTAGCTCCAGAGCCCTCTTCGCTCCAGCTTTCCTTCATGGCCTGGGAAGGGTTAACCTTGAGTTATTTGCAGCCAGACACCCTGTGTTGGGGTGGGGGCCAGGAGTCAGGAATGCACTGGGGCACCTCTGCCTCCTAGCCTGGAAGCACACACACCTGCAGCCGGGCCCAGTGGATAGTTTACATATTTGAACCTGGAGCTAAGGTGCAGAGACATAAACAGGAAACTGGATCTCCAAGCCGTGCCCCATTCTCAAGGGCTTTTCCCTACTACAAAGCGCTCCCTCCTCCTGCCTCTGCTGCTGTGGCAGGCTTTTCTACCTCCTTTTCAAAGAGAAGGGCAGAGGGGTGGGACATTCAGCCTGACCCTGTGACACAGCCTAAAGCCACTTCCGTGCCTACTCAGGGGTATTGGTTTCTGAGGCAGGCAGGTGGCATAGCATTTGACATAGGTTCCCAAAGCCTGGCTGGTCCACCAGGCAGCCACATCCCACTTTCTAACCAGGACTGAGCTGACCTCAGGTTCTGCTCATATACACACTGCACATCAGAGAGTCTTTGAAGGGCCAGGGTAAACTGGGATACAGGAGTACCTGAGGCCTGAGCTTGGACCCCTGAGTGCCTGGGTTAGGCCTCTGGTACCCATGACAGCCCCCAACAACCTTCCTAGTAGAGGCCACACTCCAGCTAGGCATGGGGGCACATGCCTATCAGCCCAGTACTTGGGAGGTAGAGACGGGAGGATTGAGAATCTAAGTCATCCTGGTCTACATACCAAGATTCTCTCTTAAACAAAACAAAACCAGACTCCTTTACTCCAGACTCAGCAAAACCACCTCCCAGCACATTATAGGGCACCTGTCAAATTTGGTGGAGATGCTTGGGTGGGCAAAACTTCTACCGAGCGAAGAGCATGTCTGGCCTACTCAAGGCCTCTTGGGGCTTTCTCTGGTTCCTTGGATGCTCTGCTCTTGAGGTATGAGTCTAGGCTATATCCATCTCCTCCTGGAGGGGTCCCCTGATCTCACCACACCCCAGATGGTGGCCTTAAGCATCCTTGTTTCTATCACTTTCTTCACATCTCTGGTGAAGACTAAGGCAGGAGGAGACAGATTACAGCTTCCACATCCACACCATGGAGAGTCTTTCAATATGGCTCAATATTCCAACTCAATCAAACTGAACTAAAGCCCCCTCCCCCAAGTGTGGGGCTCTTCCCCTGAACTTTGTAGACCCAGCAAATGCCCCAAGCCCCATCCTCATTTCAGAACTTTATACTGTTCCTGGGTGCCCTCTGGTGGACTGACCTCAGAGTCTCTCTCCCTGTCTCCTCAGCCTTGAGGACTCAGTTTCCCCACATATACAGTAGGGAAATTTTTCTAGGACAAAGATAACAGCTAGATGTGAGTGGAAGAGTCTTAGGAGGGGGTAGAAACTCACATGATGCTATTGAGAAATGGCAAGGTCATGACCATCCTTCCCAGTCCTGGTCAATAACTCTTCTTTCAGAGCTGGGCCTTCACTGCAGTCCAGACATGCTCCAACACTTTTTTTTCTCTTAGTGCTTTTCACTCAGTGGAAGTTTTGCCCAGCTAAGCCTCCACTCCATCTTGAATCTCTCTAGAAGGTTCTGGGAGGGAGACCCGGGAAGGACAGGTTGGGAGGTGGCTTTCCTGAAGGCTGTCATTGAGAATGTGCACATACTGGTGTGTATGCACGTGTATGGGCCTGTGTGCATGCATGGCTTAGGATGGGGGTGTGGGGAACAGCAATATGACAGGTGGTGTTGGCGTTCCTGGGATCCAAGTGGCTTTGCCATCCTCGTTTGTCCCTCCTGGGGGGTCCTGTGGGCAAATTCCAAGAAAGCAGCGGGCGGGGAGGCGGCAGATTTCTGACAGCAAAAATAGCCTGCTTCGGTGTTCAGTGGGGATTGATTAAACCAGCAAACGAGAGAAAAACCCCAAACAAACATTTCTAAGCAAAGATGGATGTGAGACTGGTGGGCAAGAGGGACAACACTCTAGGGACAGTGAAAGGTACTGCGGACTCAGGAGGGACACAGTGCCCACTAGACATTGTTGCCTGTCTTGTTTTGGTCCTGGAAGAAGAGAAGAAGCAGGAGGCAACAGCTTCAAGGTGAGTCAAAATGTTGGGTGGTGACAGAATTGGGTTCTCAGCCTTACATGGAGGGCGGGAGATGCTCTCTCCTAAGGTTGGAAATGGGACCACAGCCTACATGTTTGAGGCAGGATAGATCCTGAATAGTGAGGAAAATGTCCCAGGGACAGGGCATTCTAGAAGATTCCCAACTCTTCCCTCAAATTTGTTCTCAGAAAGGGAGACAGACTGGGGAAGACACTAGCTTCTGTTGTGTCCTGCTGCCTAGCCAAGCGGGTCCGCCAGCGCTACCACTTTCTGCAGAGATGACAAAGGTAGAGAGAGTGGTTCTAGTACCCAGGAGATGAGCACCTTCTTACCTGGGGGAGGGTACATCTTTGTTTCTTAACTCTGAAAACTATAGAGGGACAAGAAGAGGTGAGGAATAGGGACTGAATGTGGCCCTACGAATTACTTCAAAGTCCCCAGTTGAGAGACTTGCATACAGTGCTGAGGACCAGCAGAGTGGACCAGAACTTTATACTGTCCCTGGGTGGCCTCTGGTGGACTGACCTCAGAGTCTCTCTCCCTGTCTCCTCAGCCTTGAGGACTCAGTTTCCCCACATATACAGTAGGGAAATTTTTCTAGGACAAAGATAACAGCTAGATGTGGGTGGAAGAGTCTTAGGAGGGGGTAGAAACTCACATGATGCTATTGAGAAATGGCAAGGTCATGACCATCCTTCCCAGTCCTGGTCAATAACTCTTCTTTCAGAGCTGGGCCTTCACTGCAGTCCAGACATGCTCCAACACTTTTTTTTCTCTTAGTGCTTTTCCCCTTCTTCCCATCATGCCTTGGCCCCAGGGGCCCTCTAGAGCTGAGCTGGGGAGTGGTTAGGCTGCTGGGGGATTGGCAGGGCTGATTGACGCCTTTTATTCCAGTTAAGGTGTTCAGCAAAAGCTTTGCTAAAGTCTGAGGAGGAGGCGTCCATCTGCTGAGGTGTCATTAAGGTCAAAGGCCAGGGGCCAACAAAAGACAAGACAACAGACAGTGCAAACAGGCCCAATGGGAAATAACCTTCTGGCTTGTGAACATGACTCCTTGCCCCCAGGAGGCCTCTGCTGCACATCCTTCCAGCCGCAGCTTAAACACTAGGACCCGGTCCTCCTCTCCAGCCCTGCCTTTGAGTAGCTGGAAGGACAGGGCCCAGGGGATTCCAGGAAAGGCATGCCTCACAGTAGGCTAAGGGCCTTGCCCAGTCTCCTTTTGGCATCATTCAGCTTCCATTCAGAGGGCACACTCACGCTGTGAGAAAGGCAGGCGCCTAAGGATCAGCATGAGACTCAGGGTAGCAAAGCTGCCATCCTTCTGATTCGAGCACCTGCCTCTTAGTTTCACTTCCAGGTTCCCACAGGGCAGAGACTGAAGAAACTTAGTTCTAATACTTGCCTTTCGACTGAGGTCTTAACTGGGGCCATATAGGGTTCAAGCTGGGAAAAGCCAACCAGAGGGCAGAAGGGAGGCCCAAGGGTGCAGGATGGCCCAGTACAACAATTCCTCTGCCACACACACACCTAGAGACAGGACTGCGCCTCAGTTGCCCCCCACCCCACCCCCCAACTCGTCCCCAGACAAGCTCCGCCTTCTTCTGTGGACACATTTCAACCTCACCAAATCGGCTAATTATTGACAGTTGGTGAAGAGGAGATTTCACTTTTTCCTCCTGTTAAACTGCTCCTAATTAGCTCCCTGTCACCAAGCCGGCGCCCGCCCGCTGCAGTCCCCCGTTCACAGCGCCTCATTAACCTTTCGCTCCTCTCCTGCCGCCTGCCAACAAGATGAGGACAAAACCAGATTGCGGAACAATAGCTCCCGCTTGTACAGCAGCCCCATTCCCTAGCCCCTGAGCTCCCCTGGGAGCAGTGGGGGAGGGGAGAACCTGTATACGGGAGTCCCAGAGGACTCAAGGAATTAAGAAAGACAGAGGAGAGGGTGAGGGAGGCTTGGCCAGGGCACTGCTTCTTGCTCCCTGGGAGACCTGAGGTTCATTAAACCATTGGGTTGGATACATTCCCAGGTAGAGGACACCCGTTGTCAGATTCAGAAGGGCGTTTGTCATTGCCCAGTCCAGACTCCAGTGACAGCCAAGCCCATGGACCCAGAGACTGGACTCTGGATGATCCTAAGAGAGTCTAAGACACCAGTGTAGACTGCAGATGTGCAGAAGGATGGAGGTGAGCACATTTGCCTTGTTCAGAGGCCTAATATTCACAATGGGCAGGGCTTGAAAAGCCACCTTAAATCAGAACCTTTTCAACTAGGGAGCCCTCCATAACCCATCCTACCTCAAGAAGCCCTGGAGTGAGTGAGCCACAGCACAACCCCTGGCTTGACCTCCATTATAACTCCCACCCTCATATGATTTTATTTCAGATTTTTTTTTGAGACAAGGTTTTATGTAGCCCAAACTGGGTGCAAATTCACTGTGTAGGATGGCCTTGAATCCCTGATCCTCTAGGCTCAGGTATGGGCTATCACACTCAATTTTACTTTGTTTGTTTGTTTGCTTTTTGGTTTTTTTTAATTTTTATTTTTGGACTCAGGATTCCCCTGTGTGGTCCTAACTGGCCTACAACTTGCTATGTGGATGAAGCTGGCCTTGAATGTGTGGGGATCCCCTCCTTCCGCCTCCCAAGAGGTGGGGTTATATAGGTATAAGACAACACACCCAGGAACTTTTAGTTACTAACTTTGTTTCAACACCAGAATACCTGCTTCTGGAGATTAGAAGACTGTTCCAGTCACAAGAGAATAGCCTAGTCTTCATAGGAGACCATGGAGCTTCTTATTCTAGGATACCACCATCTAGCCAGTGCTCCACTGCACCCTTACCCTCCCGGTCAAAGAGAAGATCCTATTCTCCCTGTCCAGTCAGTGAGTTGAGGCCCAGCAGGAGGCCAGACCTAGTTCTCATACCCAAGTTCAGAGCTTATTCCAGATCCCAGCTGCTGCTCCTAGATGATTCCACCCTGTCTAGTTCTGTGTTAGAAAACAAAGAAGGAGCCCACTGAGGTCCCTGGAGATATGAGGGTGGATTCCTAGGAAAGGCAAGAGGTCAGGAGGATAGTTTTGTTCTGCTGATAGATAAGCAGTAGGCAGTCTAGAGCACATACTTGGTTCTTTGTTCTTTCTTTCTTTATCTTTTTTTTTTTTTTCTGAGACAGGGTTTCTCTGTGGCTTTGGAGCCTGCGCTGGAACTTGTAGACCAGGCTGGTCTTGAACTCACAAAGATCCACCTGCCTCTGCCTCCCGAGTGCTGGGATTAAAGGCATGTGCCACCACTGCCTAGCCTTGGTTCCTCCATAGTAAAGTGTGGGCAGGCTGGAGAGGGTAGCAGAATCCAGTCCGGGAAAGCTGCCTCTCTTATGACCAACATGGACCTCAGGGCCCTCCTTTGTAAACAGGAAAACTTCCTTTGTTGTTTCTACCCCTAAGCTCCCTCACAGCTCCTCTTCCCTGTGCTCACCTAAATCTACTCTCTGTGGGTTCACTCCCTACCTCTGGTTGATCTTGACCTTCCTTCCTCCCACATCTCCTCCTCAGTCCTCTCAATGCACAAATGAAAGGACAGATACTAGGTACAAGATACCCCAAGGCCAATTCTCAGTACAAAGGAGATTATTTGTCCCAGAGGGGCAGAGGGCAGGGGTAAGAGACAAAGACAGGCAAAAGAGGACAAGGGAGAAGGGGAAAGAACCAAAGGAGAGCGGAAGGGATATTTATCCCAGAGGGACAAAGGACTGCTTCTGGATAGAGAGGAGACAGACCTGGCCCATAGGCAAACAACAAAGGTAAAGGCAAAAGGGGAAACCCTGTGTTAGGATGAGGTGTTTAATTTTGATTGGGCATCTTAATTAGGGCAGTCAAAGGGGGGCTTTTGATAGCTGGACCTTGGTAGTTAGCCTCTGGAGGAGGAGGAGGCGGCCAAATAAGGGAATGGTTCCTTGTCTCCAGCCAAATCTCTCCCCAGAGCTGTCAATGACCTCTGACTGACTAGGTAACATCTCTGATACCTAACTATACTCGAAGAACTTAAAACACAAGGCAAGCAGAGAGCTAACATGCAACCTTGAGTCAAGGTAGCTATAATTACTATTGACATATGATGCCATTTCAATAAGTAGAAACACTCATTTGAGAAGGGCAAAGCTCTCTCCCAGGCATGGAAGGGGAAATAAAGCTCTTCCTCAAGCTCTGGGGTTAGAGAGTCAGCCACTATACCAGTCACAGAAAGCTAGCCATCCAAGGCACCAGCTCCTGAGCTTGGTCTCCAAGTCACCTAGTTAATTAATTAGTACTTCAGTGATGACTTCTGTTGACAACCCTGGTGATTTTTGGCAAGGCTGGGTCAGCTCAAGCAAGTCCAGACTCATATGGTAAATTCCCCTGGCTTCTGGGATGTGAGACTTGATCCCTGCACTGCAGAAACAGGACCTCGTTAGGATTAATTGGGAAGGTGAATGAAAGAGTGAGGGCCTTCCAACCAATGGCTGATGGCTTTGGTGCCTTGGGTTGCAGACAGGCCTCAAGATACTCTATAATATCCAGGTTGGCCCGAACCCTGCTGGGGAAGGTGCAGCTGAGCAGGGAGCTCTGAAGAGCATGTTACTGCCCTCCCTTCTGAAGGCCAAAGACCTCATGCAATTCTTCCCAACCTCTAAGAGGTTCTGGTTGTGGTAAGACAAATTTGGTCAGACACTCAGAAGCATTACATGCATGTTTACTTGAGCAGGCAAGGGGACAGAAGAGTCTGGACCTTGACTAGAGCCTCTTGGAGCAGCTGACTAGACCCCTATTTGTACTGGGGTAGGTCTCCAGAGCGTCCCCTCATGTCAACACTGGCTTCTGCGACTGAGGGCTGGTCCAGCAGAGCCAGGAGGATATGTGGAATGACCCTTTCTCACTGGGACAGCTTCTGATTTGGTGATCTGGGGATTCTCTGTTGTGGATTCTCTCCACCGGCAGAACTTCCAGCACAGGGGTGCCCTCAGAGACCTCAGAATAACCTCTGCCCAGTCTCCAGGGCTGATAGGTGCCTATAGCCTTGGGTTCCATTGGGAGTTCCCAGACTCAGCTTTCTCGGGTTTGGAAGAGCCTGCGGGCACAAGAAACTGCATCAGGTTCTCAAACATGAGTGCCCCAAAATTCTAGGCTTGGTAGAGGACAGTGACTCCAGCTTCTACACTAAGGCTCCGAGCTTCCAGTCTTCACTAAAACCCCTGTTGCCACTTTCCCTCGGGAACCCTGGCTTGCCCTCTGTCCCTCATTTGGGCATTCCTTGAAACAGGGCTGCCCTAAAACCACTCATGCAGAAGAGGCCCTCTCTAGGCACAAGCTCAGCATCCGCATGGGTACCACAGTGGCCTAAACAGCAAGTTGGTTCTTTGCATTCTGGGCCCTTGCCTCTGACTTGCCATCATCTGTACTCTCCACCTACAATTGCACCTGCCATCTGCCCACCCTCTCTACCAGCTACCAGGAGCACAGGGCTTGCCTCTGTCAAGGCTGGTCCCTTGGTCTGCATGCTAGTCCTTTTCTCTCATGGACTTTGCTCTTTCCCTGAAGGCCTCTGTTCTCTCCTGGTGTTTCTATTCTGTATATATACAAGTTTTTTTTTCCCTCCCATTTTCTTTTCTTCTTCTTCTTCTTCTTTTTCTTTTTTTGTTTGTTTGTTTTGAGACAGGGTTTCTCTGTGTAGCTTTGGAGCCTGTCCTGGCACTCGCTCGCTCTGTAGACCAGGCTGGCCTTGAACTCATAGAGATCGGCCTGCCTCTGCCTCCTGGGTACTAGGATTAAAGGTATGTACCATCACTGTCTGACTTCCATTTTCAAAAATAAATAAATAAATAAATAAATAAATAAAAGCTCTAGAGGTCTGGTGCATTTTGCTCCCCCTCTCTCCTGCTCCCTCACTCCTCCACCCCTACCTCACTCCTGCATCTAGCCACACACTCCACCACTGAAGTCAAGGTTTGCTTTTATAGTTTAGGCATTTTATAGTTAGGCATTCCCTAACTTGAAGGAGTTTGGAATCCCGATCTCAGGAAGCCTGGCTCTGCCCTTGCCTTGTGGCCTCCATCCTGTCCCTGTGTCCTGAGACACTGTCCTAGACTGTAGACCTGGAGCCAGTGCCCCACAGGGTACCTCTGCTGACACGGTGCACAGGTTCCTTCCACCCACAGGTCTAACCGTCTCAACTCTCTGTCCTCCATCGACCCTCCCCTCTTCCCATCTCCATCCTGCGACAGCATGACTACATCTGCCTTCTGGTTTCAAAACCAGAAAGCCAGGCACACATCCTGCAGGCTCCCTTCCCCTCCCACCACATGCGGTTCTCGAAAATCCCAAGGAAGCGGCTGCCCCACTCTCACAATGGCCCTGCTTCTCAATGCCCACTGCCAACAGCCTGGTCCAAGCCACCATCATCTCTCACTGGACGCCCGCCACAGCTTCCTGATGGTTCCCTCTCCAGAGTTCCAACTCAGCTTCATGAAGCAGCCATGGAGACCATCCGTTCACAATCAAGAATCCTTTGTGCAGCCCTTTGGAAGCCATCTTCCCTCTGCTTCAGCTTTCAAGTTCCCAGCATCCCCCAGGGTCATCCTCATCTCTTCCCACTATTGCTTACAGGGCAGACTTCATTCAGGTATCCAATGTCACATATTGCCTTACCTCAGAACCTTCATACCAACTGGTCCCTAGCCTGTGTGTTCCCAAAGTCCCTGCTCAGTGGGCCAACTCCAACCCAGGTTCCAGGCCCCAGGGAAGCACCACTTCCCTTCAGGTTCTGTTTGCTCAGCTGCTCTTCCTGCCCACCCTAACCTTCCTTGAACTTCATTTGCTATTCCAGAGCATCCTCGTGTTGCTGCCTGATAGTCATCTTTGAATGACTTAAGTCTGGGTCAGTCTCATTCCTTGTTTTTCCTTTCATTATGTATTATTATTATTACTGTTATTATTTAAGAAAGACTCTCACTCTGTAGCTTAGGCTGGTCTCCAACCGACTTCGTAGCTCAAGCTGGCCTCAGACTCATGGCAGTCTGGCTGCCTCCTTTCCTCTACCCCACGCAGCCACTGCCTAAAATGTTGGGATTACAGACATGAGCCATCACACCTGGCTTCATTCATGGTTCTCACCACCGAGCCTGGCTCAGTACTGGCAGTCAGTACAGGCTAAGTCTTTGTTAATAAATGGCTCCTCCCTGCCCTGCCCTTTACCCCCACTGACCTCTGACATCTGCGGGAAAAGGCTGATGGCCAGTGGCAGGGCCAGGCCGAAGGCTGCCAGGCACACGAGGCTCTGCACAGGCAAGAGTAGCCGCGGGCGTGCCTGTAAGAGAGCTGTCCTGTGGAGAGAAGGAGGGCCATGTGAGGTGCACAGCCAGGGCTGGATGACCATGAGCTGCCAACCTGGGCCCCGTGCTACCTCAGGGCCAAGGCAGCAGATCCTGCAGCTCAGTGCATCTCTAGCTAAGTAGAAGAGTGAACACTATCTTTGGGGCTCTCCTTAATTACTACTGCTTTTCCCACACCCAGCTTTGAAGGACATGGCCGGACCCAACAAGGAATCCTCAGCTACTTAAATCATAAACAAGTTCTTACAGGGGGACATCCACCCACAATGGTCTGGCCCTGTGCGTGGGGGTGGGAGTGAGGAGCAGAAGAGACTGTCATGCCTGGCTCCTGGAAAAAACATAAGCATGTGAGATGGCCTTGGATGTACTCAACAGCAGGAAAGCCCCAGGATATGACATCTGGGGGATACTGTGTGCATACACACATGTGCATATACACACATGCACATGATCAGGAGAGGCAGTCCTGTGTCCTATGCATGAGAACAGAAGACATTCCATTGACGACCACTTCCATCCAAGAGCCATGGGAGGTACTCTGCAGGCAGCTGCTATTATCCTGAGCTGCTCCTAGCTCCTGACTTCAGGATCCTTTGAACAGCTACAACCCCAAACATGGTGCAGTTGTCACCCACTCCCTATGGCAGGTTTTGGGGGATTGGTTCCTGAACAGAAGAGGAGTGTGAAAAACTTCCCTTTGGTGTGCTGAGCTTGAGTAATTTCTTAGGACGGAGTGGGGGCCACCCTAGCAGACAAGCACCTATTCACCACACTTACCAGAAACCACCATTTGGCAATGGCATTCCACCCATGGAGACCAGGCAATTCTGACAGGATGACTACCTGGATCATCTGCTAGTGGGCACTAAACCTGACCTCAGTGGCCACAGCAGCCTCACGCAATCAGCCCAGAGTGATAGATTATAACAGGAGCTCTTACCCCTCCCCCACTGGAGCAGGTCTGGCCCCAGTTGTAGAGAAGAGGCCCTTGCTGTACACAGTCTAGATCTTAAGTGTCTCCAAACTGCCACACATTAAAGGTTTGGTCTCTAGTCAGACCATGTTGGGAGACAGCAGAAACTAAAGCGCTAGGGTGCAGGGGGAGGGAGGTCTTCCGCTCCAGTCCCTCTCCTGCTGCCTTTTCACTCTATATAAGGAATCAGGTTGCTCTGCTACTCATTCACACCACATTGGTCTGCAGTCCCAGGGCTAAGGCTGGGTGACAGACCGGGTGACAGGCTGAATCTTCTGCAACTGAGAGCCAAAATAAACACTTTTAATCCCAGCACCCAGGAGGCAGAGGCAGGTGGATCTCTGTGAGTTTGAGGCCAGCCTGGTCTACAGAGAGAGTTTCAGAACAGCCAGGACTACACAGAGAAATCCTATCTCGAAAGAAAAAAAAAAGTTTTCTAAGTTACCTCAGATATTCAGATATTTATTTGAAAAAGGGAAAACTGACTAATCCATCCCTCTGGCTCAGGGTCCCAGTGTTAGGGACAGGCAAAGCCCCTGTCACCCTTCCCTTCTAAGGGCAAACTGGAGAATACCTGGCCCCCAGCAGACAGCACAGTTGGGAGCCACAGTTCTCAGATCTTTAGTGCATACTGGAATGGTCTAGTTAAAAATGTGACTTCCCAAGACCCTCCCTCAGCTGGCATTAGACCCAGGAACTGGCATTCAGGAATCTACAGCTCACACTTAAGGCAGGCAGCTGCCTTTCCATGTTCTCACTCAGGTGTTACCAAGACCCAACTGCTTATGGATTCTAAATAAACTCAAAGGTCAGCCAGCTCTGCAGCAGGTAAGTGTGCAGCATCGTTGCTGGTGCTGCCCTTATGTGCACAAGGGATGAGAATCTCGGCAGCTGAATTGTTCTCATGCCCTTCTTGGCTGGCCCAGACCCCATTCTCTGTTGGAGGTTCAATTGCTGGGGATTGGGATAAGGAGTCTCCAAGGAATAAGAAGAGCAAGACAAAGATGCTGAAATCAAGCTCAGCACCCAGAGGAGCAGCTCCCCATTATCCTTCCAGTCTATGTTAGCCCAAGGCCTCACAGGCTTCCTCTGGAGTCACACAGGGGTTGGAATGAGGCCAAGACCAGTCCTGTAAAGCTTGTAGCTCTGATCAAGGTCTTATGCCTGGGACTCAGGGCTGTCTCCTGGTTCTGCAGCCATTCTCAGTGGGTAGAGGGTTCCTGGAGGCACAGACCTGAGGGTCACCTAGGGCAGGAGGTCTTCTGGGACTTCCTGGAAGTAATGTTGGACAATTTTCCATTCATGAAATTTGTGACCTTGACTTCTCTCAAAGGAGGCTGGCTGAAGTCCCTGGAGGGCAAGTGGGTTCAGGGAGTCTCAGGGTTGAACCTTTTGGGAAGCCTGGGGAGTCTTGTCCAGAGTCCCCTAGAGAACACACAGCAGGATGGGGGGAGGGGAGAAGAGGGAAGTGGCAGGCAGGGATTGGAAAGGCAGCTGGGGAGTTAAAATATGCAGATGGAGAGATGTGCGAATGCCTGGAAAAAGGAAAGACCCGGATCACAGGCAGCGAAAGAGCTGGGGGAGCGGACTCAGGCATCTACCATAGGCGGGACTAGGACCCCCATCCAGCTTCCACCTAACCAGGTGCACTTTTCAGTGTATCCTGAGCCAGGGTTGCAGGGCTTGGGAGCAAACTATAGCCTTTCCGTCCCTACACCGATGCCTGTCTCTGTGATGATGGATTACATCTGTGGGCCTCCCAGTCCTGGCTCTGAACCCAGCTTACTGGCTGGTAGGGGCTGCAGGGAAGGGATGGAATATGAGGTTTGGGTGTGTGCTGGAGAGAAGAGAGGACATAGGTGGAGGTCCCTCTACTTCAGACTTTTTTTGATATCAGGGACAAGAAAAATGGAGCGCACAGGCAGTTTTTTCCACCTGTCTAATTCTAGCTGGTGGCCCAGGCTCCAGACCCCAGTGCTCCTGCCAGAGAGGATAGACTGAGGCCAGAGGCAAGCAAGGCGGGTCCCACTCCCCCCTGCCACACAACAGCTGGTCCTCCCCCCCCCAGCTCCCGTGGCTGTGCGTTCCTTCAGCACTTGCTGCGCAGCCCTACTTGGCGCTCCATTAATTTGCAAGTCTGCTTTGTAAGTGTTCTTTTGTCTTTCCTCCCTGGCCATCCAGATTTCCCCACCTGGCTATAGAGGGTGAGGGGACCCCTCCCACTAGCCCTGAAGTCTTGCACCAAAGAACTCTGAGCAGCACAACAGCCCACTCCACAGGAAAGAAAGAGGCTGGATGGTGCCAGACGCCAAGCCTGAAAGAGCAGGAAGATAACAGCATCCTCATTTTCTGTGTGGGAAACTGAGGCTGGAAAAGCATGCTTCCCTTTTAGAAGTCTAGCTGGCCCCGCCTCTCCTGTCATCCAGTCCCATGGTTTTATAGTGGGTGTGAGATTAATAAATCTTTGTGTGTACAAACTGGGTTTTATCCATCTTAATACTTCTAAGGGAACTGGGACTGGAGTTCTCTCCCTCAAAATCACCCCAGGTGCCCCCAGAAAGGATCAACTGCTTTGTAAGCTGCATAGGGCCCCAGACTACTGACTTCTTATTAGCCTACCCTGGAGCTTCCTGAGCAGCTAGGATGAGGCAGCCACGGAGCACTCCAGACACTAGGTTGGGGAGCGCGTACAGCCAAAATAATTCTCATGCAACCTCCCATAACTCCTAAACCAATGCAAGTTGACAAAGCAAGGGCCTGCCAACCCCTCTTCAACTCTTTACAAACTCTGTTCCTACACAGACTAGAAGCATCACAGATCATGTTCCTCTCCAGCAAACTCCTGCCAAAGGACGGGCCTCTGGCTGGCCTTGGCAGAACCAATTTTCTACTCACTTCTGTGTGAGTCCTCAGGTTCCTGTGAACTGTGCTGAGGGTGCTGGATACTCAGACAGGTATGAGGGTTGGTGCTTTGGGGCCCTGTTTCTGCTGTCTGCAATGGATTAGCCTAGCTTATCCCAGCAAGCCAAGTTCTCTCAGGCCATAAAACCCAGAGTCAGGGCTTCTGGCAGCAGTCTGTTCAGGTGAGACTCCATTCTCCCTCAGCAGCTTTTCCTGAGCTTTAGGTAGCAGCGAGTCCCAGGCTTTGCTGGTTTCCACTGTCCTTTGATGCCTGTGTATAAAAGAAAACTTCTCTACCTGATCTGCCAGGTGAGGGCTCCGTCCCACCAGATTTACACAAGTGACAGGTGATTAACCAGTATGCAGTGAGTGCCCTACATGCTCCCCCACCCCCAACCAGGCTTCAGCACTAAAGAAAACCATACCGCTTCACCTGCTCCTGGCTTACATGTCTGTACTTGCAGTCACTGGTATTTGGGGACAACCTTAGTTCAGGAGAGGGCTTATATGCAAGGTCAGGGACACAAAGGATTACCCTCCTCAAATCTACTTTTGTTCTTGCTTATTTGTTGTAGGTTTCCAGACTAAATTGACTTTCTTTTCTTCCCTCCTTGCCTTCCATTCCCTTCCCTTCCTCCTTTCTTAATGTGTTTTTAAAACATGGTCTTATATATTAGCCCAGGCTGGAACTCACTATGATCCAGGCTACCTTCAAACTCATGACAATCCTCCTGCTTCAGCCTTCTGAGTTCTAGGCCACCAGAATTATTCCAGATGAATAATTTTCAATCTCAGAGCTCAGATACAGAGGCCCTGCTCATTCCTGGGACTGGAGGATTTCTCTGATGGGCACACAGGACCCTCATCCCTTTGCCTCAATGGGCATACTTTCCCTCAAGCATGCTGGGTCCTAGGGGGTCTCCACAAGGCAGGTGTCCAAAAGACAGACATGCATGTACCAACCAGGCTCTGTGCCTCTAGGCCCCTCCACCCAGGGCCCATCCTTGCCCTCACCGGGCCTGCTAGGCCTCCATATGCAGTTGGACTCTGGTTCTTCCCTCCTTCTCTGTTCGGTCTTTTTCCAGCTGCACCCTGGTCTTCACCATCCTATTACAGACTCACCAGTAAAAAGGCAGAAACTGTCTATTGTGGCATTCCCTATATTATGTGGACAGTGGCATGAGAAATAGTTGTCCTTGGATCTTCCTCTGAAGGAGCCAGGGAGATTATTATTGTCCGAGTGTTGCTTTATTTATTTATCTATTTTATTGGCAGGTGTCATTATGTAGACCAGGCTGCCTTTGCACTCACAGATCCATTTGCTTCTGCCTCCTATATGCTTGGGTTAAAGGCACTTGCTACTACTTCCAGCCTACTTTTTATTTTTTTGCTTGTTTGTTCGTTTTTTGGAGAAAAGTTTTTAACAATGTAGTTCAGGCTGGCCAGAATTCGTCACATTCTCTCACACTCATGGAGCAACCCTGACTCATCTTCTGGTGTGAGGCACAGTCAGATTATTGTTCCGGCTGTAAGCAGAGGCTCAGTCTGGAAGAATATCTAGGCTTCCTGTCTCAGCCTGTCCTCACAATAGGCTGAGGCTACCCATTAACAGAGCATATGCACGTGTCTACACCCTCACACTCACAGCTCACACAGGTTCCCACCAAAACTGCCAGCTACCCTGCCCCCTCTGCCAAGGCAGAACCATGCTTATCCACCGGCAACCTGGTGGCATTGGGCACCAGCTAGTTTACATAGGAAAAGTTGTAAGTTTCAACACCACTGTCCAGTACAGCAGCAAAGAAAGTGGGTGCTTTCCACCCCAGAAACACACCAGGTAGGCTACTTTGGGTCCCATGGGTCACTCCCCACCATCCCCCTCTGTTCCCACAGCCTGACTTACTTCTCCAACATGGACATGACGATCGGGGGGAGCACCAGGATGGGCATAGGCAGGACCACACGTGTCAGTGCTGTCTCCAGCAGGGCCTGAGGATGGGGACAGGCTTGGTGAGAGGAAGGCTCCGAGCTGGGAACAGTCACTAGGGAAGCAAGTCTGAGGTGTGTGCACTGCTGTTCAGCACATCTGGCAGCTCACAGCAGTACGCACAGAGCTGGATCACAGATGCCAGACAATGCTGCCCCACCCTCACCCACAGTGTTTGAGAAGAGCAGATTCTCTACATGAGGAAGGGTAGTAGAGGACAGCCCCCTCCCCCCACCAGGATGTGCAGGGATCAGGGGTTGAGAAAACGGTACACAGAGAGCCTAAGATGCTGTCAAAACAGAGCCAGAACAAATCACTGGGACCTGCAAAGCCAGGGGGTTGCCCAAGCTGAATGAAGGGGGTTACTTTTTAAAACTGCATCCCTTAAAGACACATGTATCTACAAGATTTTTTGCCTTCTGGCTCTAAGTCTTTTCAATTTTTCTTCTATGGCTCAGGTTGGCCTTGGACTGTGTAGGTAAGGATTCTTGACCTTGGATTCTCTTGCCTTCACCTCCTGAGTGCTGAGCTTACAGGCCTGAGCCATTACCCCTGGGTTTATGTGGTGCCAGGGCTCTGTGTGTGCTACATAAGGACTCTCCCAACTGAGCTACATCCCCAGCTCTGATGAGCCTTAGGGAGAAAAGGTCAGCTTTGTAAGGGGTACAAGCTTTGACTCAGCATGCTCAGGAACCAATGGGGATCTAAGGGTTCACTTGGGACTCAGTAGGATGCTGAGAGGCAGAACCTGAGGCCTAGCTAAGTGTCTGGTCTGGTTCGGACAAGCACTACAGAGTCAGCCCCTGGGGAGTCCCTTGACTCATGGTGCCTGCCCTTTGGGGAATGTCCAGGAATGGCTGGCTCACAGTTCACAGATCTCTAAGTCTCTCTAAGAAGATCTCTAAGACTCTCTAAGTCTTCAAGCAAGGTTGAAAGAAGCCTGGGACTACAGAGGAGCTGGGTAACCTACCTGGACAGCCTTTAGAAAGGGTTGTCACCTCTGCTCTCTTCATGGGGCACTCTGAAAGGATGGGTTGGGATAGAGTAGGAACCTGAGGGTAGACTCCCTCTGATGATGGGCTGGGGGCTGAAGTTTCTCCTGGAAACTTTGTCCCTTATAGTCATCCTCAGGAAGGGCCAGAAGAGGGTCTTTCCAGGCCCCAGAACAGCTGTGGGAAGGAGGGGAAGGCCTAAAGCCAGGCAGGAAACACAGGGTACTGCTGCTATGGCACCCAGCCCTGGCCCCATACAGGTCTAGATGGGCCCTGTCTTCCCCTAAGATGGATAGAGAAAGAAGAGAAGATCAGAGGTTTATCAACAAGGTCTCGTGCACAGGGGTACATCTCAGTCTCCACATGAGAATTGCTGAGTCTCAGAGGGTGGAACATCTGTGATGTTCTAGTCCCTCATGGCTGACCCTTTGTTTCATTTCCACCATACTAGGCTAGAACCAGGAGGGTAGGGCAAGCCACCAACCACCATCAAAGGAAGGTTGAGAAAGCACAGGACGTTTGTGTGTGTGTGTGTGTGTGTGTGTGTGTGTGTGTGTGTGTGTGTGTGTTTATAACACAAGCGCTACAGTGAGCAGGGCTAACAAAGAGGGCCTTATAAGGAACCATTTGCAGGGGCCACACATCTTCCACAGCCCTGATACCTCAGCACTCACCCCGCTGCTGCTCCCTAGAGAGGTAGCTGCCTTATATCATTGCCTGCAGCTTCCCATTCACAAACCATGGGGATGTGAAGGCCCAGGGCATGGAGAGAAAGCCCAGGGGAGGCTCCTCTGCCCTCTCCAATTAACACCTTCTTAGAGGAGCTGCGCCCTGAGGGGCTGGGATAAAAAAAGGAGGACATATCACAGTGGAGATGAGGAGGGATGCTGGAGAGCAGTAAGGGACTGACTGTCCAGGAGAACAAGCCCAACTGAGAACAGACTTTAAGGCCAGGGTTCACAGATGGGCGTTGGGGACTAGGAAGAGGGGGAGGAGACATCTAGAGAACCAAGCCAAGGTTCTGTGACCAGAAGGTCTCAAGGAATGTGCTGGTTATGGATGAGAACATCAATCCATTCCTGGCAGGGTTTAGCCCTTGGGAAACCCACATGTCTGGCTGCGATCTTTGAGGAGCCCACGAGGTTGCCGTCAGCATCCAGGACATCAATCCCTTCCTCTAGTTCCCCATACCGCATCAGAACCACGTTGCAGATATTGGCACTGGCTGGAGAGAGAGGAATACAGAGAAGCACAGTGAGGCACAGATAGCCTCCTACCTGGCTCCACCCTCCAGCCAGGGCTCCCAGCCCCCAAGAGTTCTGAGACAGCATAAATGTGGAGTACTCTGTTGTGCTTTCACTAAGACCCTTGGAGGCCCAGGAAGCACAAAGTAACAGGGTGGAAATGGTGAAGGCTTTGAGAGTTACCACCTATAGAGGGCGCTGTTCACTTCGCTTCTGGGGCGGGTCCCTACGCAGGGAAACAGATGTGCACACAGAAAGCTCTCTGTCACTGAGGTGTGTCCCCCTGTGGCCTGATGTTCCACCACCAGCAACTCAGTCCCTTGCTTTTAAATGCCACTCCCCATATTTAGTCCCTCCTGTCCCACTAGAGCAAACCAAGAGATTTCCATCCACAACAGCAGGTGACAGAGCAGACCAGTGCTCACCCAGCACTGCCCCCTCATCATAGGAACACAACACACACTCAGAGAGCAACGGGGACTTCACTGAGGTCACACAGCCAATGGGGACAGAGTGGAAAGGCAGGTGCCCAGAGACAGGGGGCCGGAGAACAAGCAGAGTGGCTGAGCTGTCTCACTTATCCATACCTTCCCTGTCTCACCTGAGCTTCTGGGGACCTATGGCTGAGCAGACGGTCCTGGATCCTTAGATAATTGGTATGGTTGCCCTGCTCCCCTTAACTGGGACTCATAGGCCAGACCCAGACTCATGGTGGTGTATGGATAGAGATCTGGCCTGAAGTCCTCCAGTCCTGCTTCACGATGAAAATGGGGAGACTTGGGGGTGGTAGGTGGGTGGTGGGAAATGTGGGGGGGTGACAAACGCAGAGTCTGCCTGCACCACTCCTCCCCCCAAAGCGCCTTGCTGTGTTTAAAGTTTTAATTTTTGCTAATTAATGTCAATTAATTTTGTATAATGAGTGTTTAATTTTGGGGAGTGTGTGAGCCTGGGAGCGACTGCAGTTCTGGGCTGTGAACGCTGATTAGCATCAACACCTGCTGCTTCCCCCTCTCCAGTGGGGGGGCACCCGAGTTTGGGGAGCTTGAGGATGGTGGGGCTCAGTGGGCAAGTGGAGTGGGAGGGAGCCCACAGATGCTCCTGGGACCTGAGCCAATGGCTGGGGAGCCCAGCAGTGCAGGGTGCTCACAGCTGGGGGGGGAACAGGGTTCTACAGGTGAAGGTTGGTGGGGGGCCCAAGGGTCTCTGAGCCTCATCCTCCTACTGCAGTAAAGTAGAGAGGTGGGATAAGCTGAGGCGACGACCAGGAGGCTCTGCAGTCTTTGGAGAGGGAAAGCAGGAGAGCAAGCAAGCTCTGAAATATATTTCGAGCACATATGCTATGTTTGAGCGTCTCCACTGTTCCCACATGATGCTGATCAAGGCTCACTGTGGCAGACCTTCTGTGGCAAGGACTCAAGCCTCATGGCTCTTGTCCCCACCATAGACACATTTACCTGGCTAAGCAGTGGCTTTCAGTAGGGGCAATGTGGGGAGAATTTTTTTTGTTAACGTGGTTTGGGGGCTGGGATGGGAGTGTTACTGGCACATGGCTGGTAGAGATCAATGATGCTTGAAACACAGCTTCTGTGGAACGAAACGATAGTGCACAGGGCACTCCCACAACAAGGTGTTACCTGGCCCCTAATGTCAATAATCCACAGAGAAACTCACACCCTGGGTTGCTTTGAGATCGGGTCTCCCTGTGTAGCCCTTTCCATTCTCAAGCTGGCAATTCTCCTGCCTCAGCCTCCCAAGTGCAGTTCTACAATGCCTGAGAACGCCTTAATCACATTCAAAGAGAATTAGGAAGGTGGATCTGAGGTAAAGACTTGGGACAGCAGGGAAGGTTATGGAAGATAGGCATGGTGCCTGAGTTTTGGAACATCCAAACTTGGGGTCATTCCTGGCTTTGTTTCTCTCTCTGCTCAGTCACAAAGATGAGCTCCTGATAGACCTAGAATGCCCAGGACCCAAATAGGCCTCTTAGGGTGGCCTTAGGAACCCACTCCTGTCCTCTATTGGTGACACGCCCTCTAGTGGCCACAGGAATACTCTGCAACCCCTTGGGTTGCCAGACCCTGAGTTCTCAGAAGACATGAGACCATCACCTAGTGGGAAAGTGGGGTTTTCTGCCCGAAAGGATGACTCTTACCTTCAAGAATGCCTTTTACCAGTGCGGGCACCACTGTTCCTGTCCCCAAGCAGGAAACAGTGAACACTGTCCCCCCTGCTGGGCATTCCCAGTACTGCACTTAGGGTCTTCAGGGGCTCTAAGGGTAACACTCACACTGAATGCCAGCCTCTGCACCCACCAGGGAAGCAAGAGGCAAGGCCAGAGGAGGCAACTCAAATGCCTACAGCCTTCATCGTGGGTGTTTATACAGTGTAGGAGGGATGACCAGAGAGGGTGAGCAGGCTTTGGAGGTGGTGGGGGCCAGCCCCAGGAGCAGGGGTGGCAGCTCACGTTCTCCCCACAATTTCCAAGTGTGGGTGTAAGGATAGCAGGACAGAGAACTTTAGCTCAAACACAGAACCCAAGTGAGACCAAAAGAAAAAAAAAAAGTATGCCCAGGAGTGATGATGTGGAACTGAGATTCTGACAGTCCAGAGGGAAGGAAGCAGAGGCAGGAGGATGGTAAATTCAGTCATCCTCAACTACAAACTGAACCCCAAGTCAGCCTGGGCTACATGAGGTCCTGTTTCAACCTCCCACCCCAAATCACAAAAGAGAGTAAAGCTCAGCCTTCCACTGTCCCCTCAGCGAGCCTCTCCAGGGCATCACCGGGTAACAGTATCCCTGTCATCTAAGCTGCCTGGATGGAAGAGATAGATGCCCAATGCCAAAGGAAAAGCAGCCACCACCACCCCAACCCGGAACAAGCATTCTCTGAGGTGAGTAACCGTGCAGGTGGCATGTGCCTTACCATCTTTCTGTTGACCCTACAGCGGTTGTCTAATTACAACCAGCTTTTGGAGTAATCATCCCAGTAATAAACAAGAACACATGTTCCCCGAAGGGACTGCACTTGTACCATCTCATCTAGACTGCTTGATTCTGCCATTTCCCCTCAGACCTTCCCAGATCTCTCCTATCCCATTTCACACACACACACACACACACACACACACACACACACACACGAGAGAGAGAGAGAGAGAGAGAGAGAGAGAGAGAGAGAGAGAGAGAGAGAATATGCATGGGTCTCCCTTTTGACACACCAACAGATCTACCACTGACAATACCAGCAGGTTAATTAAGCAGTCTATTAGCGACAATGTTACAAAAACTGGCACATTTTCAACTCAGATCGACACCATTCAAGACTCAGGCATGACTGATATTGGAGCAGCAATACCGAGAGACATCCTGAAATGAGGGGAGGGAAAAACAAGCTCTTGACTGCCACAGATGTTCTTGCATGGACCCACCATGCAAACCCATGCAGATGGGGAAGAACTGATGAAGTAGCATCCACACTAAAAGGGACAGTGTGAGAAACAGAGAGAGCCGTGGGAAAGCATAAGGGAAGTTCTCAGGAGCCCACCTCTGAACCTGCACAGGACAAACAGGCAGCACACACCTATGTGAGACACTGACGTCAACCCACATAGGAGGAGGACTGTCCAGACACACTCATGAAGAGCTGTAGGCCACTGACTTGGAGAAAATGAGATCCCATAACTCTTCAACTCTGAGATGCATTTTTCACATCTTAATATCCTAACAATGATGATGTCTGAGGCTGGGAAGATGGTACAGTTGGTAATGAGCTTGCTGTGCAAGTGCAAGGACCTGAGTTCAATCCCCAGAGCCCACGTAAAATGCATGGTATGGTGGCACACACCTGACATCCCTGTGCTGGGGAGGTGGAGACAGGAGGATGCCTAAGGTTGGCTGGCTAGCCTCACTAACCTCATAGGCAAACGCTAGGTGTCAGTGAGCAACTCTGATTTAAAAGACAAGGTATGGGCATGTGAGATAGCTCATTGGGTAAAGGCACTTGCCACCAAGGCCAACAACCCGAATTTTGTCCCTGAAGCCTTCATAGTAGAAGGAAAGAACCAACTCCTATGGGCTGTCCTCTGACCTCCACACAGGTGCTGTGGCACATGAGTGTATAGCATGAATGCACACACATGTGCATACATACACACACCACCATAATGGCTGTCAGGGTGCAGGGGAACCCTTCCTGCTACCCAACACAATTGACAGGACCCATGTGAGTTTCACATGGGTAGGAGGATCGTTCCATTCAGTTGTCACCTCAGCCGACCACAGCAATCCACACAGAACTTGCGCTCAAACTTAGATTCCTAATTGTTGCCTGAAACATCTTTTTTAAAACTTACACTATAATGGTGTACGGACACGAAAAGTTATTGTACATGCAGAAGATCGTCTGCCAGATACCAGGCAATGCAATTAAAGGCAGTAGAAATTGCCAAACCATAGATAGCTACCCTAAAGAAATGCTTGCCCATATGCACAAAGAGACATTTACAAGGATGTTAATTATAGCGCTGTTTGTAAGGAGCAAATAATTAGAAACAAGCTAAATGTCCACCATTAGGGAACTCACACTGGACTCTCTCCAAAACAAATCACAACATGAAGAACGCTGTTGAGAGCAGACAGGTGACTGTGTCAGTCCCTGTTATTGACAGAGCCAAGTGCATGTGTGCACAGACAGGTAATGTTTTGGAAGGTACCTGTCTCCCAGAGCTGCCCATGGAAGAAAGAATGCAATTGGAGACTTAGGGCCTGTTTCGAGAGATTTCTGTATTTTCTACACTTAATGTACCTATATCATTTAAATTTTACAATGGGAATGCAATAGTGGTTTATTTACCTAAAAAGCCATCTTAGAAAATATAGAAGTCTCCAGGTATACTGGTGCATGCTTTAATCCCAGCCCTTGGGAAGCAGAGGCAGGAGTCCTGTGAGCTAACCTATACAAGTCCCAGGCTAGCTAGGGCTACATAGTGAAACCCTGTCTCACAAAGAAAAATAGAAAAACAATTTAATCAAAACTTTTTTAAGTAAAAAAAGGAAATATGGAAGTTAAGATCTATTTTTAGCCTATATTATGTGAGAAGCTGGGGAAATCCACTGATTAAATATAATAAACAAAGGTCTACTTATATGAAGTTATGGGAATTGAAGGTGACTGACTCCCAAGGAGCTATTCTACCCCCCAAAATTAACCCAGAGGACTCTGTTCACCAGCGGTTAGAAAGAGCCATGTGACCCAGACTCTAGCTAGTGAGGAAGATCTCCTCCCACCTGGGGGTAAGAGATAAGAATCAGAGCCCCTGGTTCTCTGGGAAGTCAGGTTGGGATGTGACGCCTGGAGCCGCTGCAGCCACAGTGATCATGAGAACTCTAGTCTAGAAAAAGCCACCGGACAGCTGCAGGGATGAAGCAAAGGGCAGCAGGGCTCAGGGCTCCTGAGACACCCCATCTGTGAAGCAGGAAGTTCTCTGATATTTAAGTCACTTCGTTGATTTCGGCCCCAAACATCCACACAGAATAAAGAGCTTTAAAAATGATTAAGAAAAGGAGCTGGGGAAATAGCTGGCCCAGAGCTTGTCATGCAGGACCTGAGTTCCAGCCTAGAATTCAGGTAAGAAGCCCAGCATAAGCGCTGTGAGCCTGTGACCTCAGCACAAGGAACAGAAACAGGTGGATCCCTGGGGCCTGCCACCCAGCTGGTCAGGCAGCCTACTTGGTGAATCCCAGGTCAGAGGGGGAGAAGAGGTGCTGCAGAGTTGGCTCAGTGGTTATGAGTTTTGCTTTTGCAGAGGACCTGAGTTTAGTTCCCAGCACACACATTTGGTTAGCCTACAGCCACTTGTTACTCCAGCTCCAGCAGATCCAACATGCCTCCATCCCCGCCAGCCTTGTACTCACTCACGTTGCATTGTACATGTGTGTGTACATACACACACTGGCTTAGTTAGGGTTTCTATTGCTGTGAAGAGACACCATGATCAAGGCGACACTTATTTTAAAAAGCATTTAATTGGGGTCTTACTTACAGTTTCAGAGGGTTAGCCCATTATCATCACGGTGGTGAACATGTCTGCACACACACAGGTGCTGGAGCAGTAGCAGAGAGCTACATCCAGATACAGGCAGGCAGGGTAAGAGAGAGACACTAGGCCTGGCATGGACTTTTGAAACCTCAGAGGCCACTCCCAGTGACACCAAAAAGGCCACACCTCCTAATCCTTCCAAATAGTTCATAAATTGGGGACAAAGCATGTACACATATGAGCCTACAGGGCCATTCTTATTCAGCGCACACACACACACACACACACACACACACACACACACACACAGATAAGAAGGTGAATGGTGCCCAAGGAAGGATACTTGAGGTTGACCTATGGCCTACACACACACACACACACACACACACACACACACACACACACACACACTAAGAAAAAAATCCAGTAGTCAAAATTGCAGAAAAATGTAAGACTCAGAGTTTTATGAAATGAACATGAACTCAATCTTATGAATAGTCAAAGACAGACTTCTGAATCTAAGAAAAAAATCAATTTGCAAGAGCTCTTTATATTCTGGAAACTAATCCTCATTGGTCGAATGGTTTGCAAATGGCTGCTGCTGGGCTGTGGCCTGGTCCTCCCACTTTGTGGACGGTATCGTCTGTCACACAGTTTAATATGTCCTCAAATAAGCAACCCTTCCCTTTCCCCAGGACTTTCTGTGTCATTAAGAAACTGTCAGTGCTCATCTGTATTTTCTTTCTTTTTTTTTAAACTTTTTAAAAAAGATTTATTTATTTATTAAGTATACAGTGTTCTGCCTGTATGCATGCCTGCAGGCCAGAAGAGGACACCAGACCTCATTACAGATGGTTGTGAGCCACCATGTGGTTGCTGGGAAATGAACTCAAGACCTTTGGAAGAGCAGTCAGTGCTCTTAACCTCTGAGCCATCTCTCCAGTCCCCTGTATTTTCTTGAAAAAAAAATTTTAAATGTTTACTTTTCACATTTAGGTCTTTAATCTGCCTTGGAATTTATTTGTCTCTATGAAATTCAGATCACCTCATTTCTTCTATCTGAAAACCCAAATGTCAAATAAAGTTAAGAAAATTCTCAACTACACCAGGAATTAAAAGGAAAAATAAGTCAGTGAAAATGAGAAACAGCAGCTGGGTGTGAGAACACAACCTTAGCATCAGGAGGCAGAGGCAGGAAGATGAACACAGGCCCAGCCCAGGCCACACAGCTTAGCACAGAGACGGCTCAGGGGGTAAGAGCACTTGCTGCTTTTACAGAGGACCCAAATTTGGTCCCCAACATGTTAGATGCTTCACAACTGCTTCAAACTCTAGGGGATCCAACATTCAATTCCAGCCTCTGTAGATGCCTGCACACATGTGCACACACACATATACATACAATTAAAAAATAAAAAGTAAATATTACAAAACTGAAGTTTGCATGGGCATGCATATGAGAAGAGATCATTTCCATTGCACACAACATTTAAAAGGTTGCTAATAATGAATGTTGAGAGATACACAAGAGGACACAGGACTGGGGAACAGAAATCCGGACCTCGTGGATCTGAAAAACTTCTGTCTGGCAAGAGCCTGACCAGAATCACTCCCTCCATTTCTAGCAGCAGGCTCCTGGATTCTCAGCACAGCTGTGCTGCTGAGACACAGTCCGAGGCAGGGCTCAGATCTGTGTCTGATTTCAGCTCACTGGGCAGACATACAGATGAGGGTTTTCCAAGCAAAGTCCAGAAAAAGCCCATTCCTGTCACATGGATGTGTGTTCATAGGAGTGTGTGTGCACAGCTGTACAAAGAAAAAGGAAACATCCCAAATTATCAACTGTGGACAGTCACTGTAGACCCCAAATGGCAGCTGAAATGGAGGTGTGTGTAGTAACACAGAAAAAAAAATCTTCAAAGCAAGCTTCTGGAAGATAAGTGTAAGGGTGGCGCCATGGCTTAGAGGGTAAAGGCACTCATTACTAAGTCAGACCACCCGAGTTCAGTTTTCACATAGTGAAAGGAGAAAACCAATTATTCCTGGAAGTTGTCTACTAACCTCTGAACATGTGTGCACAGCCACACACACACACACACACACACACACACACACACAGCAAGACAGAGCGGGGGACTAACACACAAAAGTATGGTGGTGTGAATGAGAATGGCCCTCGTAGGCTCATACGACTGAGTGCTTGGTTCCCAGTTAGAGCTGTTCGGGAAGGATTAGGAAGTGGGGCCTCATTGGAGGAGGTGTGTCACGGGGTGGGCTTTGGGTTTAAAAACACATTTTAAGGAGCTGGAGAGATGGTTCAGTGGTTAAGAGCACTGGCTAGTCTTTCAGAGGACCCAGGTTCAATTCCCAGCACCCACATGGCAGCTCACAACTGCCTGTAACTCCAAGATCTGATACCCTCACACAAACATACATGCAGGCAAAACACCAATGTACATAAAATAATAAGTAAAACTAAAAAAAAACCACATTTTAAAAAGACACAGCCATTGTCCAGTGTCCTGTTTCTTGTGTGCTGTGTGGGATGTGAGCTCTCAGATGCTCCTGCTGCCATGCCTTTGCTGCTACCATGGACTAGCCCTCTGAAGCCATCACACACTTTCTTCTGTAAGCTGTCTTGGTCATGATGCTTTATCACAGCAATAGAAAAGTAATGGATGCATAAACAGGACTGGGGTTGGTCCAGTCAGTAACGTGTCTGCTGTAGAAGCATGAGGGTCTGAGTTTGATCCCCAAAATCCATGTTTTAAAAAAAGTCATATATGGTTGTCTGTGCTGAGGAGGCAGGGCCAGAAAAACCCCTAAGCTCCTGGCACACGTACATCCCAAATGTGTGCACAATGCACATGCGTGTGCACAATTCATAAACAGCAGAAGCAGTCATTTCTGGAGCATATGCCTATCCTGAGATCTAGAAATCGGAACAAGCAGGGCCCACTGGTGACAGACCAGCAGTTGCTTTGGAGAGGTCCCCATCAAGAAGGTGAAGGACACCGGGGCTTTAAGTGTATCTAACATTTTCTGTTAACTCAATTGATTTTCTTTGCATTTGAAATATTTCACACTTTATTATTTATCAATTCACTTACTTTAATATTTGGAGACAGTCTTGCTATATAACCTAGAATTTGAACTGTTGCCCAGGCTGGCCTCAGACTCATGATCCTCCTGGCTTTGCCGAGCTAGGATTACAGCTGTGCACTATGATGCCTGGCTACAGTATTTCAAAATTGAAAAAAAATTGTCATGGAAAGAATCACTGTGGCTAGATCTTATTGAAAAGGGGTGCTGGGCGGTGGTAGTGCACGTCTTTAATCCCAGCAATCAGGATGCAGAGGCAAGCAGATCTCTGTGACTTTGAGGCCAGCCTGGTCTACAGAACAAATTCCAGAACAGGCTTCAAAACTACAGAGAAATCCTGTCTCAAAAAAAGAGGGGGGAGACAAGATAGAATTTTATGATTTTCATGGAAAGATTTCCAAAATTTGCCAGGTGTAGCGGTATATTCCTATAATTCAAGCATTTTGGAGTCAAAACTATCAGAAAGTTCTAGGTCTTTCCCCATTTCAATAGTGAGTTCAAGGCCAGCATGGATTGTGAGAGTCCTCTCAAAAAAAAAAAAAAGTAAAAATCTATTGTGAGGATAGTGTTTATTTGATCCCATTGAACTTGATTATTTAAATGGATACAATAAATAATGATATTCATACACTTTTGCTGTTGTTTATCTTTTGATATAGTGTCATGTAGCCCAGGCTGGCTTGCTCTGTAGCCAAGAATGCCCCTGAACCTCTGATCCTCCTACCTCCATCTTCTTATTCCTGGGGATATAAGCAGACATCACCCCACCTAGTTTGACTGTAAATTTTAGGCATTTACTTGACTTTGGAAGGATACAGACAAACTTGTGTCTGGAAACAGGATTTACTTTATGCATTAATTCTATATTATCAGGAAAAATCATCTTTTTCCTATAAACAAACCAAGAACTGTGGTAGCAACAGAAAGTAGCTACCATTCTTAGCTCCAAATAGAGTTGGTTGAAGTTTTTCCAAACTCCACCTCCTCAGCTACAAGGAATGTCAGGCAAACTTGCTCCCCACTCTCCTTCCCCCCCTCCATCACTTCATGGGGGAATGAAGCCCACACGCTGTTCATGGGTTGTGGGGTTTCTTTTGTCTTACAGTTGCAGGGGATACAGTCCATCATGGCAGTTACAGCATTGATGGCAGAGCAAGCATCGGCCTGTCGCTTCGTATCCACTGGAAGAAACGAAAGAGCACCGACCGCTGGGTCCTCTGCTCATTCTGTGCAGCCCTGGCACTGTACTGCTCATACACAGGGTGGATTTTCCCACCTCAGGCAACCTAATTGCAATAATCCCTCCCAATGCCCGGAGGCTTGTCTCATCAGTGACTCTAGGTCCTGTTAGATCGGCAACAATATTAACCATCACAGCATGGTAGACTGTTCAAACCACACAGAAAGGAGAATAATCAAACAGCAGTGAGTCACCTCTCACCCCTGGTTCTTAGCTTCATTCCCCTCTTCTGAGGCAACTACTGTAGCCTGGTCCTCAGGCCAAGCAGCAGGGACCCGCATGTTCAGGCACACGCATGCGCACATTGACAAACTTGCACACTCAGCCATCTCAAACGCAGCGCCTCTGTCTTTGGAGGAGCTCTGCTCACCACACAAGAGTATTGACCTTAATATTTGCCTAATTTCACAGCATGGCTCAATACTGCATTTGAGAGGCAGCTCTAAATGGCCCAGATTTTCTTTTAAATAGCTTGAGAATCAGGGGAGAGTTTCACAGCCCATACTGAAGTGTCAGCAACTCAGGACTGGAAATTTCTAAACTTGAAAAAAAAATCAGTTTGTACATTCTAGGTATAACTAACTCGGAAGCATGTAATCTCTGTCCAGAAGATTCCCGCTAAGTTAGCTGCGGAGACAGTTTGATAATGTCCTTGCTGCACAAGAGCAAGGCCCTAAACTCAATCCCTAGTTTCCACGGAAAAAGATGAGTATGACAGTGTGCACTTGTAATCCCAGTGTTGGAGAGGTAGGGGATCCCCAGAGCTGGACAGCAAGTCTAGTCCTCTTAGGGAGTCCTAGGCCAGTGAGAGACAACACAGGGAAAAAGGAGAGAGAGAGGTGGAAGGTACCTGAGGAATGACATCAACGGCTGTCCTCTGGCTTCCACACGCACACACCCAGTGAACAAGACTCCTGCTAAGACACCCCTCTTCTAAATATACTAGAAGGGGCAGAAAGGGAGCACTGACACCTTCTAAAGGCTCCCCTAGCTGGAGACTGCAGTGGCTCTCCAGGTGATGAGATGAAGTTTAAACCCTAAACTCCTCGAGGCTCCGAGGCACCCTTTCCTGCCCTCTGACTGCCCCATCCTCTCCTGCCCTCCAGCGACCCCAACCTCTCTTCCCCTCCTTGCCCTTCTCCTGAGCTTCTCTACCTCCTCTGCCTCTGAATCTTTCTGCCTTCTAGAAATTTCTTGAGTAAGATATCTATTTATTTAGTAATATTTATGGAGCACCTACAGGATGTCAGCACCTAGGCAAGCTGCCCAGAAAGTGGTGACCCTTAGAGATTTCTAGGTCAGGCTGCTAACTAGACACATTCCTAGAACTTGGGGTCACCCCGGTCACTCCAATGACAATCACTTTGTTGGAGGGCCCTGCCACTCTTGCCAGGCTCCCACATGTCAGGGCTACTCTGGAAACCAAATCCTTCATTCTGAATGTCCTGTCTTCTATGACACAATGGAAACTAGTGTGAGCCACAAACCACAGAATGTGTTTGCTCTGAAAGGAGCCCATGAAACCCCTCTGACCTCCAGGATTTCACCCCCAAGTCCCTCAGCCAAGTCACGTGGCACCTTGACATTTGTGTAAATACATAATGTGTGTTCATGTGTGTGCAGGTGCATGTGTATGTGTGCTTGCGGAGGCTAGAGGACGACCTCAGGTGTCACCCTTGGAAACTCCACCCACCTCCTTAGCGACAAGAACTCTTGTTGTCCTGGAACTCAACAATTAGGTTGAGCTGCCTGGCCAGCCTCCTGTCTCTGCCCGTCCAGTACTAGGACTACAGGTACATGCTGCCATGCCTACAATTTTTACATGGGTTTTGGGTATTGAATGTTAGGCCCTTGGCCATCTTCCTAGCCCCTGAAATTTTCTATTTTTTTTTCTTAAATTTTGTTTTTTGAGACAAGGTCTCACTATGTAGCTCTGGCTGTCCTAGAACTCACTATGTAAACCAGACTGGCCTCAGATTTACAAGATCTGTCTGTCTTTGCCTCCCCAGTGTTGGGATTAAAGGAGTGTGCCACCATGCCAGGCCTCCCCTCCAGTTTTTAACAGCATGCTTAGTATCAGCCCCCTACAGATCTTTTCAGATATTATGCCTTTGTCCCATGCATTCATAGCCCTTCTATATTATTGATCCTGTCCCTTGAGTGTGAGCCACAGGCCTCCTCTGTTAATAAATTAACTTAAGAGGACAGGACTGTAGACTGATCTCAGGGCATACTATTAAAGATTTCTTTCCATTTGGACCCCCTGGTCAAGTTCTCTGGAAACCTGAGGCATGTTGGGAGTCCATGCCAGTTCTGAGGTAGCCCCAGTTCTGGGTCCTTGGTCATCCTTCCTGGAAGTTGTGACTTAAGGGTCCTTCTGTGGGTGATCAGACTCCATGTCATATCACACATTCCTCTGATGGAGAAGCTGATCTCCCTCAAACGAAACATGCGCAGCCTAAAACACTAAATTCTTAAAATCTAGGAAGTACAGGAAGACTGTCTGGAAACAATGTTTCATTGGCTCTGCAGGTGTGTTCCTATAACTCTAGCTCTAGATGATCTGAGGCCTCTGGCCTCCTAGGGTACCTAAACACACACACACACACACACACACACACACACCTTGTGGTAGTGCAATCAAATCTTAGGCATGCTAGATGAGCACCCCAGCACTGAGTCCTAGCACCGGCCTCCATGAATTGTTAGAGCACGTGTCCCAAGAACATTTGGTTTTGTGCCATTTTGACCATCCGACCAATGCTTGCCTTCAAATTAATATTCCATAATGCCAGGTATGTGCAGGTTTGTGCACATGAGTGTGGGTGCCTGCAGAGGCTAGAGGTGTCAGATCCCCTGTAGCTGGAGTGAGAGCAAGCCACTGAATGTTCAGGCTAGGCTGGACCTGAACCGTCCATGCCTTTGTTTGAGCATTAACTAACCTGCATGAAACTCTGTCATGCTAATCTTCACTGTCAACCTGATTGGAGTTAGGATCACCATGGAAACAACCTCTGGATGTGTCTTTGAGGGTGCTTCCAGAGAGGTTCAATTAAGGAGGGAGGATCCACCCTAAATGTGGGCAGCATCAAGCCATGGGCTGCAGTTTTGGGCTAAACGAAAAGAGAAAGCATAGAGTAGGGGAGATGGCTCGCTCAGCAGCTTAAGAGCTTGCTGTGCAAGTAGGTGAGGACAGGAGTCTGGATTCCCAGAAACTCATGTAAATTCTTGGGACGAGGGGTGACCCATCTGTCATTCTAGCTTCCAAAGGGGATCCCCAGAGAGGTGATCTAGCAAGGCTAGTCACATCAACAAGCTTTGAATCTGATTGAATGATGCTGCTTTGCTGGATAAGGTGAGAGGGACCAAGGACGATTCCCAGGATCAGGTCTCCACATACACATGTACACATGCATGCCCACACATGCAAAAACATGCACACACACATGCATATCACACACATGAAAATGGGGAGGGGTATCAAGTTGAGCACTAACATTCTTTTCTCTCTCTCTCTCTCTCTCCTCTCTCTCCTTCCTGACTGTAGGCTCAACGTCACCAGTCATTCTAGGCTCTCACTACTATGACTTCACCACCATGGTGTATTCTTTCTTTTTTTTAAATTTTGCATACTTTTCATTTTATAATAAAATAAAACCGACAAAATCCCCACAATAACAATACCCAACCCTGCTATTCTGTGGGGAATTTTCCGGCCTTAAGGCACAAGGACAGGATAGAAGAGCTCCTTTAGACATGGCAAAGCCAGATGGGTCAGGGCCATCCAAGGCTGCTGGGGGAGCCCCAGGGATACTATGCACAGGGCATGGGTTTCCTAATCTATTTCTTCCGTGCAAAAGTACCTTCATCCTCAAGTGGGGGGAGGAGCAGCATCACTGGGCTCCTTGGCTGTCACCTTTTCTTCATAACCACCCAGGCATAGTTTGGTCATGCAGTAGATGTGGTAAGAGTGGATTTGGGGGTTCTCGAGAGAGAAATCAGGGTGCTGCTGCTCGAAACTCCTCTGGTGTATTCTTTCTTAAACTGTAAAGCCAAATGAACTCCTTTCTCCCTTAAGTGATGTGGGATTCCCCTCTGTATGCTGTGAATACCATTGGTGAATAAATAAACTGTCTTGGGCCTACGCAGGAAATAGAGCTAGGAAAACTAAACTGAATGCTGGGAGAAAGGAGGCGGAGTGAGGGAGAAGTCATGTAGCCCCACGGGAGACAGACACTGGAACTTTAGCCAGTAAGCCACAGCCATGTGGCAATACACAGATTACTAGAAATGCGTTAAATTAAGATATAAGTGTTACCCAATAAGAAATTAGAGCTAATGGGCCAAGCAGTGTTTTAAAAAATGTAGTTTCTGTGTGATTATTTCGGGGCTGAGCAGCCAGGAACCAACAAGCAACCTCCTTGCAACACTTAAGTTTCTTCTAGGCAGAGATTTGGTCACAGTAATGAGAAAGTAACTACTTATACCCTGACTATGTGCTGGGCTGAGGGGCCTGAGGAACAGTACCTGAGATATCCACACAGTCTGATGATGGAAGTCAACTTGAACTTAGGCAGCCCGTCCTGGACAGGCACAGAGTAGTTGGCAGCCAAGTGGAGGGCTGAATATGGGGAAGAGTGAGCATCTGGGCTGGCCAGGCCATGTGCCTGAAGCCCAGCAGGAGATAGGGGAAGACAGCAGCCGCAGCACAATGGGTTCAGGAGCAAGCACAGAACAGGCCCAAGCAGGCTCTGCAGGCCACCAGAGGACCCTCAAAGAGACATGGTGCCTCATGAAGCACCACCGACCTCCGTGGGGGAACACCTGTCTCAGGGCCTAGGACACAGATGCCACAAGTATACCCCCACTGCCTTTCAGCTCACAGGGGACGAGTAATGGGAAGCTATGTTTTGATGGGGGGTCTGAAGCTCAGGCAGCACCGGTCTGCCAACTCCTGGAGTAACGCAAAGGGAGAGTCAATGTCATGGAGACCTCTGTAGTCTGCAGTGTGGGAAGGGCACAAAGGAGCTCTAAGGCTCACTGGGTATGAATATTGGAGGAGGCTACTTGTTTGACCCGGCCACTCAGAACTGAAATAATCACAGAAACTGTATTATTTAAATCACTGCTTTGCCCATTAGCTTTAGTTTCTTATTGGCTAAGTCTTACATATTAATTTAACCCATCTCCATTAATCTGTGCTTCACCACAAGGTCGTGGCCTATCAGCAAAGTTTCATCACATCTGTCTCTGGCAGCTCCATGACTTCTCTCTGACTCCACCTCCTCTCTCCCAGCATTAGCTTAGTTTCCCCCACCTAGCTCTGGTCCCCTATAGCTCTGCTATAGGCCCAAAGCAGTTCCTTTATGAACTAATGATATTCAGAGTATACAGAAGGGAATTCCATATCATATGAAAAATCAGGAAACACCCTCCAGCCCCAGACTTTCTAGAGGTCCTGAGCAACAGCTCCCCAGGGAGCATAGAAAAAAAAAACTTTTTTAATGGCAGTGAAACACTTTTTGACAACTCGTGAATGGTACCCCTTGGAAGGATCTAGACTTCCTAGCTAAGGATGGACTTACTGGTCTATGAAAGATTATTATCCTATGGATGGCTGGGATGGCTCATACTGATTCTCAATTTGACAGGATCTAGGATCACCTCAGAGACTGATCTGTCTGCGAGGGAGTGTCTACACTAGGTTAACTAACTGTGGTGGGAAAACTCACCCTGAATATGGGCAGCACCATTTCGTGGGCTGGGTTCCGGACTGGATGGAAAGAAGCAAGCAAGCGGAGCAGCTCATCTCCCTCCACTGGCTCACTACACTAGCAAAGTGACTCCAGCTCCCGCCGTCATGACGTCCTGCCATGATGGACCACACTGTCAAACCAACAAACAGGACCACAGCAAACCCTGCCCCTAGGGTGTTTTTTGTCACAGCACCAAGAACAGTAACTAATACAGAGGCTTGAGTTCAGAGGTGCACCGAGTTCAGATAAGGTCTTCGTTACCCAAGAGCCCTTGCTACTGTTTCCTTCTCCTTGGGTACAGTCAGGTGGACAGGGAGCCCGGGCACCAGCTCTTACCAGATGCACCGAGATAGGTGACTACAGGCATTTCTTCATCTCTAGAGGCCCCGTTCCATCCACCTCTGGCCGCAGGCCTGCCTGTTTTCTCAGTTGTCTTATCTGGAGACTCACACCTTGCGTTCTGTCCTTGCACTGTCCTCCAAGGCCTCACAGAAAGGATATCCATGGGACCTGCCTTCTGTAGAGCGGCTCAGCTCAGGAGACAAGCAACTGGACCCAGGGGTATGTATTTTTCCAGCATCTCCTCTATTGACCTTTAATGGCATTGTTTGCCCAGCTTCCCAAACCATTAACTTCCACCTCCCAGCAGCTACACATCAATTAACGGAGGACCTGCTCCAAGCCTGAGCTCCTGAACACAATTAAGCGTGACAGTCCACAAATAAGAAAGAACTGGAGAATTAATTAAGGTCTAAACAAATTAATTACCAGTCCCCAATCGATTCTGATGCCAGTACACATGCTCCCAGGCTCACCTTCTTTCCTACCGTCTCTATGTATAAATAGAAACCAAGATCTCCCACGTGACTGCTGTTCTAGACCAGAGCAGGGGATTGTGGGTACAGAAAACCTCCCAGAGAGAGAGCAATGGCTACAGAGAGCATCCGGAGCTTGCTTCCTGTGCACTTGGCACTTACATGCACACAAGTGCTCACACAATCCTAGATGAAAAGTCAGGGGCAATCTTGGAGATGGAATGCTCACTGCAAGACACAGCATAGCCTGGCCACCCCCAGACACACATCTAAGTTTCTCCACTCCAAAGGCAGGTTCACCACAATATTGAGTGGTTCTGGATGGGGGTTGGGAGGCCTCAGCTTTGGGTGCAAGGTGTGGATCCAAGCTGGAATTTGTATATTCTTTTGTAAAATGAGGTGGTAAGCTCTGCCTTAGGTCCCTCCCAGCACTGAATGAGACACACTGAAGGGCAAAAGGTGGGAGGACTTGGTCCCTGGGAGTTCTGGGCTCCGCAAACCTAGTGCAGGCCTGTGACATTGTTGAGGTGGTCCCAGGATAGAGCAGCAGACTTAAACAAAGGGATGAAGCATTCCAAGCTGGGGTGGGGTGGTTTTGTAACCTGGGCTCTGGATAGTGCAGAGGCCCCAGAGATGCCTAGATGCCTAGACTTTCAGCTTTCAGCTAGCATCTGGAGGAGCAAGCCAGAGAAGTGGGGGGACACAGCAATTTCAGGTTTCCTTGTTTGCCTAGAAAGAGAGTGGTTCCTTCCTATGACAGAGTCCTCCCACCATGCTGGTGCCCTAAAGGGAAAGCAGCCTTTTACACAGTGAAGCAGGCTCTGAACAACCTCCTCGGAGGCTGACAGCGGCTAGCCAGCCTGCTGCAGAAAGCAAGAGCCAAGTGGCTTTGAGATGCTCCGTCCGGGCCAGGGCATGGAGGGACATGGTAAGAGAGACCAAGTGCAGGGAGCAGATGATGCCTTTGACCTTACATTACACTGTGGCAATCACTCACCAGAGAGATGAACAGAATCCTCTTTGCAGATGGGCCTGCTTCTCCCAAGGTCCTGGGAGTGAGAACTTGCAAGTTGCAAAGCACAAGGTATTAGGGGCCCCAAGCTGTGTGGCAGAGGCTGTACTTGGGTGGGAAGGCTGAAGGCTGTCCCATGAAGACAGGAGGGGAATCAAGCTAAAGCTGAGAGGAGCAGGTCAGAATGTCTCCAGAGGAGAAAAGGCTTCTCCTCCTGAGTCCCAGAGAGGTTAAGACCAGCTCAAGGTCACACAGCACAGTGGACACTGGACAGGGCTGGAACAAGCCCCTGGCAAAGTTCTTATCTGAGGCTTGCCCCCACCCCCACCCAATTACATCTTGGTGGGGCCTCTGAGCCAGTCTAGTCTGCCTCGGACCCTCCAGCCCTGGCGGCTGAAAGCCCAGCCACTGAGTAGCCACGTTCTTTGCTCAATTAGACCCTATGACAAAGTCAGCTTTAAAGAGCTATTTCATTAATGGCCCACGGCAGAAATAGCTAAGAGTTCATTACAAGTGTGGAGTTGCTATAGCAATTATCTGGGTTGGCTAGGCTCCACTGGGTGGTTGGTTCTGGGAGTTTATTAGCCACTAGGCATGGAGTGGGTGAGGTCACCCCATTCTGTAGGTACTCCACAGTAAGTCAATGGAGTCTGGTCTGTGGCCTCACGGGCAGTTCTGGGTCATAGATGGAGAGTACCAAGCCTACATATTACATATAGGAAGCTGAGGCCTGAGGGGAAGGTCAGATCAGGGCTGGGGGGGGG
>JAQHUG010000548.1:554960-566846 GCA_028555095.1 Dicrostonyx torquatus | reverse complement strand
AAACACACACATGTAAAGATACACACACACATATATACACACAGGCAGAGATGCACACACACATACACACACAGGCAGAGATGCACACAAACACATACACACACCCCTGGCATAGGATAGGCCACACCGCATACCTACTATTTGATTCTTACATACAGAATGTCATGTATCTGCGCTATTAAACAATGTGAGTGAATGGCCATCTCCAGAATTCAGAGGGTCCCCTTCCAAAGGACCAAATAAAAACCAGTGAAAACAATTGCTCCAGTATAAACCAGGAATAAAATGGAAAAATTAAACAAGTATAAGTAAAAGGTAGAAAAGAAAATTGAAAGCCTGGCTTAGTGAGGGTGGAATATGGCTTGGTGGGTAGAGTGCTGGCATGCAGGAGGTCCTGGGTTCCAACTGCAGAGTCACATAAGGCAAGTACAGCAGTGCACATTTGTAATCGCAGGACTCAGGAGGAAGAAAGCAAGAGAATCTCCAGTTCAAAGTTGACCTCAACTACATATCAAGGCTAGACTGGGCTACACAGACTTTAGCTTAAAAAAAATAGATACATAGATAGATCATTTATTTTAAGCCAAGTGTAATGGTATACAGCTGTAGCCTCAGCACTTGGGAGGCTGAAACAGGAGGATCAGGAGTTCCGGGCCATACAGAGAGTGTCAGGAAAAAAAAAAAAAAAAAGCAAATCACCCCAGAACTGTGGATGTGGCGCTGAAAAAGTTCTTTAGCAAGCACAAGGCCTTAGGTCTGACCGAGAGCATTAGGGGAGAAAGCTGAATGAAAAATGAAATATGGGGGAAACAAACAATTTTCAAAACTAAATTGCATATGTACGAGATGAAATTTTCAAGCGTACACATGGGGATAACATGATGTGCGCTCTGTCACTGGTGCTTTTCACTTTCTCAGAGGATGATGTGTTGCCTCTTCTGTGAGAGCCCACAGAAACGATGGCATGGCTTTCCTGCTGGGTTCCACCCTTCTCAACCCAAAGCCAAAGGGACAGTGGCTCCTGCTTGTCATTCCCAGGGCCGCTCTCACAGACACAGCACACACACCCATACACTATATATACTATCACTTTGCACATTTTTAAACATGATATAAATGACATCAGCGAGTATTACTACTGTGCCACTATTTTCTCATTCAACACTGTTTTTCAGACTTAATCCATATTCATAACACAGAATACTTAACACAGGAAAGAAACCATGCACAGGGCTAAACTCGACTCCAAAACCAAACAAAAAGAACACCAGAAACCCTTTCTGAATTAATTTGCAACTTCAATTTCCACAAGGTGCCCTTGTCTTCCCACTTCCCTGATTCCTTTGGAAAGCTTCCAGTCTCCAACGAGGGTCCAAGGCACCACCAAGTGGGTGCAACTCCCGGTGCAGCACTGCATAGCAGCAAGGGCAGAAGGATGTGCATGCCCTTTCTCCCAGCAGTGCCCCACCAGGACAGTAAACTAGATCCTCTGCCAGGTGTTAACAAGCAATGATGTTGTTAGTTAGACCTTTGATGTTTCATTTTGGCAAAAAAAAAAAAAAAACCCTTTGTAGGTAAGACTTACAATTGGCGTCCCGAAAGGAATGTAACCTGTGGGTGGGGAGAGAAAAAGAGTCAGGTCCTATGAACCTTCTGGGTCTCATGAGATACCCAGAAGCCTCTGGGGCTTGCTCTGCCCCATGGCCCTGGTGAAGAAGTCCAGGACAATCACAGAAAGACAGCACAGTTTTCCTTCAACTCAGCTTTTCCCACCACAAAGGGCTCATGGTCCCTCAAACTCCACCCCCTCATTTCCCAGCTGCCAGACAACTCCAGCTCCCCCCAGAATCCAGAGGCTGACCTGCAGATAGAATAGTCTGCTGCTTGCCACCAGTGGTCCTCTGAACCTTTTCCTCCCCTAAGGCACAGTACCCCCATCCCCATGGTTTAATCTCCCAAGGAGCCCTAAGCATCTTCCTCCTTCCTTTAGCCCTTTTTAACTTCTTCCACTTTACAGCCATTCCTGGGACAGGAATTCCCTCTCCACCTGAGATGGCATGTGTTAGATGCTAGAGCATCTAGTGTTCTGGCTGACCAGCCTCGGGGAGCAGAACACTGGGTCTTGTGTGCAAGGCTTCCTCACTGCTGTCAGGGAGCAGACTCCTATCCCTTGGCCTGACATATAGTAGGCAACCAGCTGATGGCCAGGCACCAGGGACCACACTTATCTGAGTGGCATGGAGAACCCAGGTTCACATCCTGAGCAAACAGCCTTATGTGCTGGTGCCATGGCTCTCCTGCGCCTCCCTCTGGGGACAGGGCCAAGTTTGGGGGAGGGGTGGAAATGAGGGGGCTGAAATGAATGCCTGCCTCAGAAAGGTCCAAAATTACAAAAGGCAAGTTGGGGTAAGAGCCTGTTCTGCTGCCCAGCAGAGGGATAGTGGACAGCTCCAACTCTAGGTCCTGTATGTTCGGAGCCTTTGCTGTCTGAGCCCTTCACATCGAAGCCAGGGCTCCCAGCCGCCGGGGCCAAGTTTACAAAATGGCATCATGCAGCCACATCGTGGTCGAGTCTGTGAGGTCAGGCTTTCTGAGGCAGGTAGGATGTCCTCACCTGATTGAGGTCTGCTGTTCCAGCCAGGTGGAGGCCTTTCAAGGCAGCAGACAGTAGCCTTCTGCGGCATTCTCATGAATCAATGGGTAAAATGGCCATGAAGAGATGGTAGCACACTGGTATGAGTACATCCCTCTGCAGAGTGACTTGGGGCAAAATCCATAACCTCTCAGACCAGAGGAAGGGCCCCCATCTCAACCTGAACAATTGTATTCCAAGTCCCAAGTGTGAAACACACAACAGAGCCCTCTAGGAACTACCAGATGAAGACTTTCTAGGGGCAGAAATTCATAACCCCCGTGGCCATTGATTCCACAGAACAGGAGCCCTGCCTTGTCTATACAGACAAGGGTTGTGAGTACACGCTGCATGCCGGCCAGAAGGGGAGGCTATTTAACAACAACTTCAGAGGACAGTGAGTCCGTCTCGATGCTATGGACTAGAACACGGTGCAGACAGTGAGAAAAAGTGCATTGCAGGGGGTCAGATGGAACCTGTAGGAGCCAGGGCTTGCCCAGAACAGGTGACATGAGGCTGCTATTAGGAAAGGGTTTGTGACTCAGTAGAGGCCAAAATCTACTGCAGAGGCCACAGTGCCACCCCAACCACACAGAGGGGAAGGGAGGCAGGTGTGAGCCTGGCCAGTGTCTAACAGGGTGGAGCTAACATGAACAGGTGGGCAAGAGTGTGGCTCTATGTGTGACAGACTCTGCCCTTCTCTAGTGCTGTGCTGGGACTACGGCCTACAAACTGAAATATTCATTTCTGGAGGAAGGGAGCTCAGAAGATGACGGTACTTGGACCATGGCGTAGAATGCTCAGAAAGTTCTAAAGATGCCCAGGGGCCTCTCCGAGGCTGTAGAAGCACTAGACACTTGCTGATGAGTCTCTTCAGGTGGAGCTGCCTGCAAGGTGGACAGGGAGTGCCAGGGATGCAGCTGTCATGAGGTGCCACCTATGCTGGGATGGGATTTTGGATAATGTTCTTGCCTGAGAGCCAGCAATGCTCTTTTAAGTAACCCTAATAAAATTTGGTTCACCAAGAGATTTGAGTACACTGTTTCTTTGGGGTGTCATCAGTCCTTTTTCTGGGATGAATACATTTCTTTCACATCTTCCCAGGAAACGTCATATAATATTTGAGCATGTGACTCCTCCTAGCGGGGGCCACAGACAGTACTCCAAGCTGGGCAGAAGCAGGAGGAGCTCACCTGACATTCTGAAAGGCATGAAGATCTTCTCATTGGTGTCCGGGTGTAGGATAGCCTGATGGTGGGGAGAGGAGATGGGGAAGGAACAGGCAGAGGATTAAGGATGAGAGTTAGGACAGCTTCCCTAAGATGACCCTCCCACCAGTGACTTGGTGTTGCTCTGGACAGTTGGTTTTCACCACTTCAGAATAAAGGAAAATTCAAACATGAGCCATGGTCAGCGTCCTCCTCCTCACCCATCCTCCAAGTCCATGGGCCAAGACTGTGCCCACCTTGAAGTCTCCTTGCCCTGGCCTGGCACAGACTCAGACTTGGTGGACAGAACCCAGAGTTTCTTTTCTTGAAACTCCTGGAGTTCCTGGGGTGAGGCCAGTAAGGCCAGAACGGGGTGGTGGGAGAAAGGAAGGGATGAGGAGAGGCTGGGTACCCAATAGTCATGGAATTAGGGCTTCTGTTAGACCCCTGGGACAGGGAGAGGAGGAGTGCAGGAAAGCACAGAGGAGAAAAAGGAAAATTAGAACTACATTACCTGTTTGATTTTCTGGGCACTCCAGAGCTGGAAGAGAGAGAGAGAAATGAGAAGTCTAAGCTTTCTGGGTCATGCTTTCTTTTAATTTCTTATTGTGTTTTTATTTTTATTTATGAGTATATATGCATGTTATCTGTGTGAGTATATGCCACATGTGTGTATACCTGTAGAGGTCAGAAGAGAACTTCTGATCCCTGGAGCTGGAGTCACAGGCAGTTATAGTTGGCTAGTGTGGGAGCTGGGAGCTGAACTCAAATCCTCTGGGAGAGCAGCCAGTGTTTGAGCCACTGAACCACCTCTCCAGCCTCCAATTTATTGATTTTTGAGACAGGCTATTCCATAGCCTATCCTGGCTTCAACCTCAATATGTAGCTGACAATGACCCCGAACTCCTGGTCCTCCTGGAGCCTCCACCTCCAGGGTATTCAGGTTAAGGTAGTCCACCATGCCTTTAGGGGGTCCTGAGGACGGACCTCAGGGCTTTGAGCATGCTAGGCAAGCAGACTACTAACAGGGTTACATCCCTAGCCCACTTTTTGTTTTGTTTTCCTTCTTTTTGCTAAATAAAAAATTTTAATTAGCCCATCTTCATTATGACAGTTATACATATATGTCATTGTACCTGGCCAGTGCCATGTTTTCTAACCAAGGGAATTTTGAGACAAGGTCTCCTTTAGCACAGGATGCCTTTAAACACCTGATCTTCCTGACTCTACTTCCCAAGGGCTGGGGCCACAGGTGGGTACCATCATAACATGTACATCAAGAAAACATGACAAGTGAAGATCAATATTGGATAAAATAGTAACCTGTGAAAAGATATTTGATCTGGGTGCCTGTGATCCCAGCAACTCAGGAGGTAGAGCCAGGACGATCAGGAATTCAAGACCAGCCTGGGATACTTGAGACCCTATTTCAAATTGATGTTTGAAACACCTAAATGAAAAAGATCCTTTCTCAGTGATGCTGGATATGTACACATACAGAAAGAATTCAGAGGAAAGGAGACAACTCAGGAACTAAAGCAAACTTTGAAAACCCTGCAGTATCTTTAGAGAGACAGGATGGAACAAGGAAATGAGGAGGGGACAAATCCTAGCTCTACCACTTCCTGAATGGGAAGCTAGGCTGCCCGCCTGTCTGCCTGCCTGTTTGCGTCTTACTCTTTCTTCTGTCATTTTTTTCTTGTCTTTTAAAAATTATTTTATTTATTTTTAGTTATGTGTATATGTGTACATGGGGAAGTCTATGTGTATATGGGTGCAGGTATCTACAGAAGCCAGAAGAGGGCACCAAATCCCTTGACATTGAAGTTATAAGCCATTCTGAGCTTTCCAGTATGGGTGCTGAGACTCAAACTCAGGTCCTCTGCAAAAGCAGGGTGTACTGTTAACTGTTAAGTCATCATTCCAGCCCCATGTTTTGTTTTGCTTTTCAAGACACAGTCTTATATATTCAAGTCTGCTCTCAGACTCTCTGTATAGACCAGGATGGCCTTGAAATACTGACCCTGTTGCTTCCACCTCCTGGGGGCACGTCACATTTTACATAGGGCTCCCTGCAGAGCTAACTCAAAGCTCTCTACCAACTGAGCTACATCCCCAACTAAGACTTCCGCACACAGGGGATGAATGGGTGGAGGCCAGAGGTCAATGTCAGGTGTCAGTCTTTATGATCCAACTAGACTGACTGCCCAGCGAGCTGCATGGGTCCTCTTATCTCTGCATCTCCAGTGCCTGACACAAGATACATGCTGCCCTCTATGCCTGGCCTTTGCATAGGTGCTAGCATCAGCTCAGGTCCTTACGCTTGCATGGCAAGCACTTTACTGAATGAGCCATCTTCAAAGCCCCCAGAACATCTTTATCTAGTCTTTGCTCTCTTTATGCTTCTAGAATTCTGTGTCTTGTTCACATATTACCTTTTCAAAATTTGTATGTGTGTGTATGTGTATATGTATATGGCTGCAATAGGCAAGACTACTTGCCCAGCATGCTCAAGACCCAGGACTCACACTGTAGATTAATCAATTAGTTAATTAATATAATAAAGGCAACCCTAGAAAAAAGAAATAATGTGCATTTAAAACTTTTCATGAGGGCTGGAGAGATGGCTCTGTGGTTAAGAGCCTTGCCTGCTCTTCCAAAGGTCCTGAGTTCAATTCCCAGCAACCACATGTGCTCACAACCATCTGTAATGAGATTTGGTGCCCTCTTCTGGCAGGGATACATGCAGGCAGATCACTGACTACATAATAAATAAATCTTTTTTTTTTTTTTTTTGTTTTTTTGTTTTGTTTTTTTCGAGACAGGGTTTCTCTGTGGCTTTGGAGCCTGTGCTGGAACTAGCTCTTGTAGACCAGGCTTGTCTCGAACTCACAAAGATCTGCCTGCCTTTGCCTCCCGAGCGCTGGGATTAAAGGCGTGCGCCACCACCGCCCGGCATAAATCTTAAAAAAAAAAACAAAAAAAACTTTTCATGAGTCAGGCTTAGTGGCACACACCTTTAACCACTGAAGGGCTCTCCAACAAGGCAAACACAGGCCCAAACATTGCAAACATGGGCCAACAGGTTTTGCCCTTTACCCTTCTCTCTCCGCTGCTAAAAACCATTAGATTACATTCTGTAGCTAGCCCTCAAGGTCCATTCTCTTATTTGGCCACTGACTCATTCCTGAGACAAAACTCCAAGGTCCAACAATCAAAATTCACTGACTATATTGGCTAAACTGTCCAATAATGTCTTACCAACTCACCCTGGCACAGACACCCTTTTCTCCTTAAAAACCCAGTCCTACAAAAAAAGCTGCTGCTGCTGCTGCTGCTGACTGGCTGGCTGGCTGGCTGCTTTTGCCCAATCCAGAGGTGCCCCCTCCCACCAAACCCTACCTTGCTTGCCCCTCTGGGGTAATAAATATCTTTTGTGCCAAGAACTTGGTGTCTGGGTGTACAGATTCCAAGGGACCAGGGGCTGTCCTCCCTACAATCACAGTACTCAGGAGGCAGAGGCAGATGGATCTCTGTGAGTTCACGGCCAGCTTGTTCATAGTGAGTTCCAGGACAGCCAGAGATACATAGTGATAACCTGTCTAAAAAAAAAGTTTTTGTTCCTGTTTTGGTTTTTAATGACAGAGGATTCCAGCATCTAAGTCCTTTGCTGACTCTTGTGGTATATGAAAGATTAAATATCCAACAAAATCCCCATATCTAAAGAGCAGCAGCTGGCAGGTGGCTGGCTGACCAGGTGGGGGTCTGTGTGACTGAGCTCCTGTGGCAGAGATGTGACAAGCACCTTTCCCAGTGCTCCCCACCCTCGACTTTTTGCTCCCTCCTGTATGTCAGTCTTGCAGATGCTAGCAGGACACCACGAGGGAGGGTCGAGTCACACCAACCAAAACAAATGTCCCTTCCCTTCTTAGCAGGTACTTTATTTCTGCCAAGAACAAAGGGACCTACACAGGGTCCAGCACTTTGGCCCTGGCACAGCCATCATGTTGCCTTGTACTCCTGGTTAAATTCCCACATACTTTCGCTTGTAATTTCTTTTTTAAGTCAAAGCACACCTCTAACCCCAGCTCACAGGAGGCTGAGGCAGGAGGAGCCTGATTCCAGGCCAACCTTAGGTACATAGCAAGTTCCAGGTCAGCCTGGGCTGCATGGAAAGCAACTGTCTCAACAAATCAAAAACAAATAAAAAATTAACCAGAGCTGGGCATGCTGGCATATGCCTACTTAACCCCTGAATTCTAGAGAGAGGAAAGAAGATCAGGAGTTCAAGGTCATCCCAGCTATGCAGTGAATTTAAGGCCATCATGGGCTACAAGAGACCCTGTCTCAAATAGCAGCAATAATAATCAGTCAGAAGAGGAAGGAGGTGGATAGCATGCCCCCTTCCTGCCCGACCTACCACACCAACTCAAAAGGGCAGGTGAAAGACACTGGGCTTTCAGTTTTGGCTGGGCTTTCCCCCATGACCTGCTGGACCCAGGAATTAATGCTGGATTCAGAAGAGGCAGCATGTACTGCCCACAGAGAAAAAGCTGCAGTTCTTCAAGCCATGTGGGAAGCAGGCCACAGAGAACAACCATCCTGGGACATACAACCACTCGTGAAAGGCCACGGCCACCCACATGGAGAGCCCAGGCCAGGATCTTCCTAGAAGCACAGGGAGGTACCCTGACTCTGAACTGCACTCCCAGGTATAGCACTGACCACTACTGTACTCAGTTCTGCACCCTCTGCACTTCTGGCTGAACATGGAACTGTGCAGCCTTGACCCCATGGGACTGACTGGCTTTAGGAAAGACACTGCATGGTTCTGAGAGTTGAGACTCCCTTTGTTTGGCTCATTTGGAGAACAGGGACAAAAGGGCAGTGTGGGGAAGCCATCTGGGTGGCTGTTACAACATTCAGATTTACTGATTTCAGAAGTGGTCAGTGTCTCAGCTAAACCTGCCTCAGTCTCCAAGTGGAGACCAAAGGAAGGGTGTGCTGGGGTCCCACATGCTGCTATGAGACAGGACACACCCCAGCACCCAGAGGGAGAACAATGGCCCCACCCCCAGTCTGGCTCGCTTACTTCCCCTCTGTCTCCTAGCAAACTGCTTCTCTAAACCTCCTAAGGCAGCAAAGACAGAGCCTATTTAAAACAACCTCCAGAAGGTAATTAAACAGAGCCTGAAGGGGACCCTTCTGTACGGGAAGGACGCCTCCATTCAACAAACAAAAAACTTCCTAATTGATCAGTTGGGCCCATTGTATTATAACGGCACCATTAGTTGTGTTGCCATGGTAACTCCCAGGTACCATGTACCTATGCAAGCCTATGTGGGGTGAAGGGAGCCCCCAGTTCTACAGACACAGGAATAAAGACGGATGTTCTGCCCGCTTTGCAGCCTTGTACCACCAACAGCTGTGGCTTCTTCACACTTGAAGCTCCACTCCCAGTAGAGGTCAGGCCTTACAGAGGAACCCAGATTTGAATTCAAAATCTCCACTGGCTCACTAGGAGATGTTGGTGATTTACTTAATCTTTCTGAGCCTCCAATACTTCTTTTGTAATGTGAAGATAGAGATATTTACTTTCATGTTTATTATAAAATTATTTATTTAGTGAGCAAATGTTTTGGGTTTTGTTCTTTTATTGTCGGCCCAACCTTTTTTCCCTGCGAGAAAGTGTTTATTAGGCACCGACTGCGTGCTAACCACTAAAGATATCTCAGTGCAAAAGAATAAGGTGGCAGCTCAGTAGGCAGAATGCTGTCTTAGCACGCTGGAAGTCCTGGGTTCCATGTCAGCTTCGCATACACCAGGCATGTGGCACTTGCCTATAATCCCAGCACTCTGGAGGTGAAGCAGGAGTTCAAAGTCAGCTACATGCTGAGTTTAGAGTCAGCCTGGAACACGAGACCTGTGGTACTGCAGCTTCCTCCAAACTAAAACATTCATTCCAGGAGAAAAAAAGGATCATGAAACTCAAAAGGTCATGTATCTGGGAAAGCACAAACATGGAAGATTCTAGGAGATGTTTCTCAAAGATTATCGAAACAGAATATAACTGCTGGGGGAAGAGACTGACCAACCAGGCTGAGAGAGACTCTAGACTATGGAGCTCCTGCAAGGCATCCTTCATTGGTGTGGCGATCATTTAAGAAGTCAACCATCTGTGGAAAAGCTATCAGTTGTCCGTGAGCAGAAGAGCAAGCAAAGCTACAGGACCAAACTACCTGGGATGGGGATGACTAGGAGTACTCACTAGGTATCCAGGCAGCTCATGCATCAGTAACAGTTGCAGGTATCAGGGCCAGCTGCAGGATTTTCACCCATCTACCTGCCAAAGGACCTTGGAGCAGACAGAGTGCAGGTGCAGAGAGCAAGACTACTGTCTACTCCAAATCCAAGAACTCTGTGGGCTCTTCAGATGCCCCAGACGTAATGCCCGAGCAGAGCCATCTCTGAACTACAACCCAAGCTCTCCTAATTTCATACTGCTGTGAAGCTGACATGCTATCTCTTGTCCCCTATATTCCCAGTCTGTGAAGGCCAGTGGTATGTGTCTTTGACGACTGTGGCCCAAGGAAGCAAGCACTGTGACAGCCACCACACACAAGCCCAATTGTTCAGGCTCTGCAGAGGGAGCTGCTGCTCTGGGGACCAGTGTGGCAGCTCACACCTAGAGTACCATGCCACTCAGCCACCAGATGGACCCATCAGGCGCTACCACTGCCAGCCAGAATGCAGAAGCTCAGGAAACAGCTAAATGCCAAGCTCCAGGCCCTTTCCCCACTCCCAGGAGGCCAGTAAGAGCTTTGGGGGACAGAAAACAAAGCAGGCTGAAAAACAGGACAGCAGCTCTCAGCTCTCTGAGGGAGCTTCTATCCCCAAACTCTGGGAGCTGACAGAGATCCCAAGAGGCCCAGCTCAGAGGGAATGGGGCATGAGGGAGCTTAGATAGGCAATGGGCCAGAGTCAGGAAGTGGCCTCACTTCTGACAGGTACAAGGACACTGGAAGGTACGAGGGCTGGAGGTTCAGGTCCACCATGCAGACCCAATGCCAGCCAGAAATGACACTACTGAGGAACAAGACTACAGCCTGCCTCCCTGCCCAGAACTGGAGGGCAAATACATCAAGACAGACAGGACTCGCTTGACTGCCTGGGCTTCCTGTCTCATCGTTCCCTCAGGGCCCTGCATGGGCTTTTAGCCAAGACACTGAGGTCACTTTGCCAAGCTAGCATCTAGCACATCCGCCCTGTTCATTTCTTCTGGGGTGCTTCCTCCCCAGACCTTCAGCATAGTGTCTATCTCTGTCTGGACCAAACCCACTGCAAATTTGCCTCCCTCACTCCTTTCTCATCCTTGACTGGACCCCTCCCAGCCCAGTCCCTCCTCACTAGCTGGCTTTTCATCAGCCAATCTCAAGTAAGAAAACTCTTCCAGGCTAGGTATTGTAGCATACACCTTTAATCTCAGCACTCAAGTGGCAAAGGTAGAAAGAGCTTTGTGAGATCAGGGCCAGCCTGATCTACATAATGTGTGCCAGGACTACATAGAGAGATCCTGTCTCAAAACGCCAAAAAAACAAAGGAAGGAATGAAGGAAGGAGGGACAGAAGGAGGGAGACAGAAAATGGGGGAGGGCCTCTCTAGCTGCCCTGAGTCTGAGTCTGGACAAGTTTCTGTTCCCATTGACCTTCCACACCATCACTTTTCTCCACTGTCATTGTCTGGGGGTGGGGTGTCCTATGAGGAAAGATCCTCACTCCATTTCGTCCTTGCTCTCTGTCTGTAGTGATGGAATGGAAGGGGAAGGGGAGTTGAGGAAACCTGAGAGTGGAGGACTTGGTTCAGTGGACCCTGGGTCAGTCCCTAGTACTTAAAAATAGAGGAAAATCAAGTCCAAATGGATCAAAGACCTCAACATAAAGCCAGCCACACTGAACCTTATAGAAGAGAAAGTGGGAAGTACACTTGAGTGCATTGGCACAGGGAACCACTTCCTAAATAGAAACCCAGCAGCACAGACACAGAGAA
>JAQHUG010000548.1:520509-548699 GCA_028555095.1 Dicrostonyx torquatus | reverse complement strand
CACACACACACACGCACACACACACACATGCACACACACGCACGCACACACATACACACACACAGACGTGAAGTAAGGACTGGGGTGTGACTTACTTCACATATTTTAGGCTCTGAGTTTCATCCCCAACAATGAGGAAGAAAAAACGACACAAAACTAAGCAAGCATTTCCTGATCACATCCAGGGTAATTTCCTGAGTGAGAACAAAATGGCCAAGCAGTATAACATCATTCACTGGACCAAACACACACACAGACACGCAGACACACAGACACGCAGGGAGGGGCAGCAGGTACAAGGTTTTTCTAGGAGTATATTTATGTACTTATGAAAATTAAAAAACAAAAAAACAGGTCCACCAAGCTCATAACAGGAGCAACTTTTAATTTGGAGAAAAAAAGGACCAAGGCATGACATGGGTCAGGAAGAACTTAACTTCAACTGCAGCACCAAAAGTTCTTATTAAGTGGATATAATCACATTACACTCCCATGATTTATTCTTATCATTAAAAAGATACTGGCAGAAGTCTGGCAAAACAGCTCAATGCATAAAAGTGATTGTAGCTAAGTCTGTCTGCCTGTGTTCAGTCCCTGGAATCTAAGTGGTGGAAGGGAGAGAACCAGTTCTCGCCAGCTGTTCCCTGAATGCCACACAGGCACGGAGGCATGTGAACACACACACACAAAATTAGTAAATAAAATTAGAAAAAATACTGGAAGATTTACCTATTCATATACTTATGGCTATAATACCTGACAGACAGGAAGATGGAAAGAGAGGTTGAATTTCGTGTGTGTGTGTGTGTGTGTGTGTTTTACTCTTAGAAGCAACCTGGGCGATAGAAGGTGGCTTCGTTCACCAAGAGACTGGGATAAAGACAACAGTGCCTACACATGGCCAAGACTACACACAGACAACTAATAAAAGCCTAGATACATAAATTGAACTGGGCACACCCAGTTAAAAAAAAATCACACAATAATTCTCCAGGAGTGGTGGTGTCCACCTGCAATACCAGTATTAGAGGCAGAGAACCATGAGTGCCAACCCAGCATGGGCTACAGACTAAGTTCCAAGCCAGTGTACACTAGATGGTGAGACTGTCTCAAAAAGAGGCAAACAAGCCAGATGCTACAGCACACATTTTTAAATCCCAGAACTCAGGAGGCAGAGGCAGGCAGACGGCTGTGAGTTCGCTGCTAGCCTGGTCTACAGAGTGAGGCTTCATAAGACCCCTTGAGGCAGGGAGAGAGAATGATAAATTACACACACCTAACACCAGAACTTGTGAGGTGGAGTTGGAAGGATCAGGAGTTCAAACCAGCTTTGGTTACATGGTGGAGTCTGAATACAGCCTGGGCTACAAAGAAACCAAACAGAGGGAAGGGGAAGTAGGGGGAGGAAGATACAGGGTGGAGGGGGAGAAGCGGGGGAGCGTGAGAATATACAGCAATTTTAAAAGTAAAAAGTAAGCTGGCAGGGTAGTGTGCATTACAGGCTATAGGTAGTAGCCTGTATTCCTGGCACTGTAGAGGTTGAGGCAGGAACATCAGAAGATCAGGTTGGTTACATAGCAAGATCAAGACCAGCCTGTGTTATGAGATCCATGTTAAAAAAAAAAAAAGTAAAACCTAGCAAATAATGACTACCTTGCAACACAGATGATTCTCACTGGCATACTGGATACTCTAAGGACAGTCACCTGTTATCCCAATGTCCCAGAGTCTTCCAGAATGTTTCCATATCCAAGTCTAGCAATAAAGTCTATGCACCCTCCCTTTGGTTCCAGACAGACTTTGTGACTATCTTGACACACAGAGGTGATAGATATAAGGAGGTATTACCTAAGGCTAGACTATAAAGTCTTACAATTTCACCTTGCTCTCAGGACGGTCCCTCTCTTAGAAGCAGCCACCATGCTGCAAGGGAGCCAATCAGCTCAGGAAGGACCCACACGCACAGGCAGTAAGCCCTTAGCACTCTGCTCCAGCTGAGCTGCTCACCAACAGCAGCACACACAGGGCCACCACATCCCTTCCTGCATCTGTCCGTTTTCAAAGGGGATAATTTGCTTTCACCCCCCACCTGCATGATCCCCTCTTTTCCAAATATGTGAGCAATTTATGATGTTCAAAGACCATGCCATGATGTTTAAAGCACAGGGCTTAGTGGACACACCTGTAATCCTAGTACTTGGGAGGTGAAGGAAGGAGGATCAGAAGTCCACAGCCAGCCTGGGCTACACAGTGAGCTACAGGACAGCCTGGGCTACAACACTGAGACCCTGCTTCACAAGCCAACAAAGACTGGAAGCTGGAGAGATGGCTCGGTGGTTAAGCAAACACACTGCTTCTGCAGAAGACACAAGTTTGATCCCCAGCACCCACATCAGAGGGCTAACCTGCAGCTCCAGTTCCAGAGGATCTAAGGATCTCTTCTGGCCTCCATGGGCACTGAACTCACATGTACAAACTGTTAAAATGTTAAAAATAGCAACAAAGAAACTGAGCATGGTGGCACATGCCTGGGATCCTAGCACAGGAGGCTGAGGCAGGAGGATCTCAAGTTAGAGGCCAAAAGAAGATTAAAAAAAGAAAGAAAGAAAAGAAAAAGAAAACAAAGACATCATAAGAGGCAGGAAGCATAAAAAATCTCATTCCCAACCACGGTGCACAACACCAGGATAACCACAGCAAATGCTTAACTTTCGTTCTAGATTTGGAAGGTTTTTTTTTTCTTTGCTTCGTTTTTGTTTTGTTTGTGTTTTAGGAGAGTTTCACTTTGTAGCCCAGGCTAGCCTAGATCTCACCTCCTGTCTCAACTCCCCAAGTGCTGGATCAAGAGGTGTGCACCACCACAACTGGCCTTGTGCTTCAGTAAAGTTGGATCACATTGTTTTAATTCGCTTAAGGCTGCACAAGGAGTAAAGTGCGGGAGTTTGAACTAAGTTTCTTTTTTTTTAAAATTTATTTATTATGTATACAATATTCTGTTTGTGTGTATGCCAGCAGGCCAGAAGAGGGCACCAGACCCCTTTACAGATGGTTGTGAGCCACCATGTGGTTGCTGGGAATTGAACTCAGGACCTTTGGAAGAGCAGGCAGTGCTCTTAACCACTGAGCCATCTCTCCAGCCCCCACTAAGTTTCATTAAACCTTTGCCAGGCACCCCTGACCCCCAGTACCCCAAAACCTCCTAGAGGTGCTCAGGTTCCCCAAGTTCGGGTGGCTTCCTCCTGCTGCCTGGGCCTCTATGAACCTGGATAATCACGCTCTACTTTCTCCTGAAATGCGGTGAAAAGCCCTGAATTCTCATTATTTCTCCCACCCCAGGGATTCTCCTGAGTTCCTATAACAACCTGGCCAGATTCCATCTCATTTGACACAGTCATCAAAGGCAGTCTCAAGCCAAAAGAATCAGTTCCATTAAGCTCTGAGCTTGGCAAAGAGTGTAAGGGAGGAGAGCCAAAGTTCCTGCAGACAGGCCTGAGGGCCCAGAGGGGAAGACAACCAGAAGGAACCTGTTCACTCTGGGCCTCTAGACTGGAGTTGGCCTAACTAAGTTTTACTCAAAGGTCCTGTGGGATAGACATGGCCCCAGTCACCTGTGTGGACAGGCCACAAGAGCTGGTCACTCTGGGGATTTTTCAGAGAGGCTTGGGGCTCACAAAAAATGTGTCCCTGCTATGCCCTGCTCCCCAGTCACTGTATTATGGCGCTTGGCAAAAGGCCCTTGAGGAGAAGAAATGCTGGGAGGTCAGCGCTGGGTGAGCTTGGCAGGAAGTCTTTTTAACCAGGAACAAATAGGCAGCCAGCCCCTGAATGTAAAAGCTCTGAGGGGCCCAGCTGGCTTAGGGGATGCTGAAGCCCCAGGCTGGGAGCAACCTGGCCAATGATGCTGCTTCCCAACTCCCCACAGCCAGCTCATACACCCCAGGGGTGAAACTACTAAAATTTTGCTAAATGGACATTTTCTAAATTCCTATCTCTCTACCTGTATATTAGTGCAGCTCTCAGACTTCACCAGGGAAGTTTCTTTGTGCAGTGGAGGTTTAATTAAATCTTTTAAATTTAATTTAATTGAAATCTTACAACTGGTCTAAATGCAGAGAATGAGTATTTGTGGAGGGCTCAACCATAATCTGTGGATTGCTCAGCTGTAACTGGGACATCTATGTCAACCCCCAGCCCCAAAGCTCTGGGCCTATCATTGAAGAAGAGGCAGAAGGAGCCAGAAGTTAGGGAGGAAGGGGACAAAGTAATGTCTTCTTGACATGACAGAACACTGCATTCATGACCTCACAGCAGTCTCTGAGCCTGCACGAGACCTGCACAAGATGAAGCCAGTCAACACTCTAGCCTGGAGCTGGGGAGGAACTCGTGAGCACCAGCCCCTAGCAGAGGAGTTACTGATAGCTGATGGCTCCTGGGAAAGGGAGAGTCCATTTTCTTGAGGGTGTGACCTTTGTAAGCTGACCATGCTCCAATGGATGATCCCACACCTCTGAGTGTCTGAGCAGCATAGATTGGAATCAGTGGGTTATTTTTTGTTTGGGTTTGGTTTTTGGTTTTTCAAGACAGGGTTTCACTGTTTGGCTCTAGCTGTCTTAGAACTTGCTTTGTAGACCAGGCTAGCCTCAAACTCACAGAGATCCACCTGCCCCTGAGTGCTGGGATTAAAGACATGTGTCACCACCACCCTGCAATTTAAAAAAAAAAATGATATATAGAGACTGTGAAGGTTTGAATGAGACTGGCCCATTATAGGCTCATAGATTTGCATTTTTAGTGCCCAGCTGGTGAACTCTTTGGAAAGATTAGGAGATGTGGTCTCGTAAGGGGAGATGAATCCCTGGAGTAGACTTTGAAGTTTCAAAAGTCCACACCAGGCCCATGTCTCCTCTCTCTGCTGTGAGTGAGGATGTAAATCTCTCAGCTGCCACCATGCCTGCCTGTGTGCCACCAAGGTTCCACTATGATAATAGACTAACTCTCTGAAACTGTAAGCAAGCCCCCAGTTAAATACTTTTCTTTTAAGAGTTTCATTGGGAGCTGGAGAAATGGCTCAGTGGTTAGGAGAACTGACTGCTCTTCCAGAGAACCCCGGTTCAAGTCCCAGCACCCACATGGTAGCTCACAACTATCTGTAACTCCAAGATCTGACACTCTCACACAGACATACATACAGACCAAATACACATAAGATAAAAATGAATAAATTATTTAAAAAAAAAGGTTCCTTAGTCTTGGTATCTCTTCATAGCAACAGAACAGTGACTAAGATGAGGTTAGGAGGGTATGGGGGTGCATCTTAGAGGAGTTAAGTGGAAGAGTTGGGGATGAATATAACCAAACTACATTGAATGCATGTATGAAGTTCTCAAAGAATAAAAATATTGCATTTTTATTTTCACCTTTTAGGCAGGGACTCGCTACATAACCCTGGCTGTCCTGGAACTCACTATGTAGACCAGGCTGGCTTCAAACTCACAGAGATCCAGAATAATCTTTTCTGGCATCACAACTCATTTCCAGGTAAAATGCAAACTTCTCTGTAACTTCTGTGTGGTGGCCATTTTTGGTTGTCAACTTGGCTACATCTGGAATTAACCAAACCCAAACTGCTGGGTGCACTTGTGAGGGACTCTTCTTGATTACATCATTCCAGTCAAGAAGACCCACCCTAAATCCACATCCTTTGAGGTGAGAAGGCCCTCCATAAACCTGAGTCACACCTTTTAGCAGCAGCCTATATATAGGACATGGAAGAAGCCCTTGCTCATCTGGCAAGTCCATTCCTTCACTGGCATTAGAGCCTACTTTTTCAGGGTTCCAGTGTATACTGAAGACCAGCTGAGTCATCCAGCCTCCTGGACCAAACAACTATCAGATTGTTGAACTTTCTGTTGGAAGAGAGCCATTGTTGGAATAGTTGGGCCACTAACTGTAATGCACTCTAACAAATCCCATCTATATAGTATATATTCCTTCTCTTAGTTTTGTTTCTCTAGACAACCTGGACTGATGTGCCCTGTGTAGCTAAGCAGGAATGCCAAATAGATAACTTACCATCTACTGTTCAGTATGATAATACAAGATGGGAGCAGGAGCATCTGGCCAAGAGCTGAGGGAAAGTGAGAGGCAGTAGGAGAAATGGGGAGAGGGAAAGAGGAAGAGGGGAGAGCAGAAGGAGGAGAGAGGGGAGAAAAGAAAAAGGGCAGAGAGAGGGGGAAGAAAGGGAGTATAGGGAGGGAGGGGGAGGAGAAAGAAGAGAGAAGGAAGAGGAAGCCTGAGAAAGAAAGAAAAGGCCCTTTTATAAACTACCATTTAAAACTGAAACCCAGGGCCTGTGAGATGGCTTTTAGGTAAGGGTACTTAAAACTAGCTCTGGCAACCTGAGTTTTAACACTCAGAATTCACATGGTGGAGAGAACTCTTTCCCAGAACTAAGTTATACACACACTCACACACAATGAAGAAAAAACTGAGTCCACACAATGGGTAGGGATGTGCCAGGCAGAGAGTGTGAGAGGTAAACAGGAGAGACTGGCATGGGAGAACCAGTAGGCAGTAGGAAGCCCGAGGTTTACACCACTTCCTGCCTTGACTACTCAACAGCTGTTTCTCTCCTGGGGGCTGGTCTGTGTGTGTGACCTAGGGCCAGACATACTGGCCCTGCAAGCAGTCTCCAGACCTCCTCTTGGGTTGTTCTAGTCTCCTTTCTGTGGCTGTCACAGAAACACTTTGACCAAAAGCAGAAGAGAGATAGCTCAGTAGTTAAGAGCACTTGCCGCTAACATAGGAGACCTGGGTTCAGTTCCTAGCACCTATTATGCTCAGTGTGCTAGGTATGACAAAACTGCAAGCAAATAAACAAAAACTTGACTTGTAACAAGACTGTATGTGTGCATGCATGAGTGTGTGTGCGCGTGTGTACGTGTGTGCATGCATGTGTCTGTGAGTGCGCATGTATGTACATGTGTACATGCGTGTGTGGTGTATTACTGCATCTGTACATACATGTACAGAGACAAGATGAAGACACCAAATGTCCTGCTTTTTCACTCTCTGCCATTATTCCTTTAGGCAGTGTCTCTCGCTGAACCTGGAGCTAGGCTGGTGGCCAACAAGCCCCAGGAGTCCCCTGTCTCTACCTCTAACAGAGCTGGCTCACGTCCACATCTGTTTTTTTATGTGAGTTCTGGAATTCAAACCCATGTCCTCATGCTTGTCCAGTAAGCACCCTTACACAGTGAGCTATCTTTCCAGCCTCTGGGGAATTTAAAATTAAAAGTCCCAAGAGGGCCAATGAGGTGGCTCAGCAGGTAAAAGCAGTTACTGCCTGACCTGACCACCTGAGTTTAATTCCCAGGCCCCATACCTTAGGACAAAACCAACTCCCAAAAGTTGTTCTCTGACCTCACATTTGCACCATGGCACAAAAAACATATTTTCTCTCTCCGTCTACCACCCCAAACAGTCATTAAATTAAAATGTAACTTAATTTTTGAAAAACCTGAACCCATCTGAAAGGCCAGTAATGAAAAAACATATGTAAAATGTATAGCATGACATGTGACGGGTTACTATGTAGTGACTAAGCATGTGTTTTTCTCCTTCTAATAGGATGCTTCATAAATTTGTATGTTATTCTCGTGCAGGAGTCACGATGATCTCTGTAAAGTTGTAGTTTTAGCATCTGTGCTGCTGAGCTGAGCGCTTCCCACCCAGCCCCACAGAATGAGTCTTCAAAGAGGAAAAACAGAGAGGGGCTGGAGAAATGGTTCAGTGTTTAAGAGCCCTGCCTGCTCTTGCAGAAGACACAGGTTTGGTTCCCAGCACCCATGTGATGACACAACTGCCTAACTCCAGTTCCAGGAGATCTGATGCCCTCTTCTGGTCCTGGAGACATAGGCACATGTGTGGTACACAGACATACATGCAGCCAAACTTTCATACCTATAAAATGTTTAAAATGTTAATTTAAAAAAGAAATTTGTTTTAAAACAATTTTATATACAAATAATTTTTTCCATTTATTAAAAATGAAAGCAAGCTTTGCACACTAATGAGATGAAGGTGTTTATTTTTACATAAAGAACTAAATCTCAATGGAGCACAACATGCACACCTGTAATCCCAACACTCAGGAGACAGAGGCAGGAGGATTGCTGCAAGTTCCAGCCCAGCCTGGTCTACAGAGTGAGTTCTAGGTCATCCTGGTCTACATAATGAATTTCAGGCCAGCCAAAGCAATAGAGTGAAACTTTCTCCAAAGACCAAAACCTAATAATACCAACAATAAATCTTGGCTGGATGTCTGGTATTGCAGAATGTAGAACATCTTCAACAGTTTTCAGAGCTGACAGATATGATGATTTCATAAGCAATGCTGAGATCACCACTTCACAGAAATACATACTGCAAAATGGCAAACGTATGTTTTAGGGCCATTTCAAAAATTCCTAGAAAGTGTTCTAGTTCCACCAAAATTCTCTTAATGACTTTTAATTTTTAAGCATTTGTTAATACAAAGATTGTATGTTGAGCATACTTTTCCTAATAAATTTAATCTTTGTTTTTAAATGAAACTCAAGTCAACTCTAAAGGGAAGTTTATGTGTGTACATATGTGTAGAAATGTGTTTTGTGTGTGTGTGTCTAGAGGCCAGAGGATTACACTGAGTGCCATTAAGCCCTCCTCCTTGCTTTTTGACAGTCTCTGGCTGACCTTAATGGCAGGCCAAGCTGGTTGGCCAGTGAGCTCAAGGATCCGCATGTCTCCGCCTCCCTGGTGCCAGATTTACAAGCACATCCACTGAACTGGCTGCTTTTCACATGGCTGCTGAGGCTCAACTCAGTCCTCATGTTTGTGTGGAGAGCAGTTTACTAACTGCGCCATCCTCCCAGGCCTCACACAGCAACGTTTAAGTCAGACATTCTCAGATGTCCCAGAGACGCTCTGACACTCACGTGCCGAGAAATGGAGGCAGGGAAATACAAACGAAGTCTTGGTGTGTATGATTAAACTTAGGATCCTCTAAAAATGGAACACTTTGTGTATGCAGTAACAACATGGAGATTCACAGCATACAATAGCCTCAAATCTCAGCTGAGGCGTTTTGGGCAGTGTTGGCTGGTGTGTTACCAGTGTGATGGGTGTGAATAGTGCAGAGTGTGCTTATTGGGTTCCAGACCTGAGGCTGCAGCAAAGGTGCCTGAGGCAATAACACCTTGGATTCATCACAGGTTTGATTTATCCATTCATGAACTTTTTTGTCAAATTTTTCATAACTCCACATTCAGTTCAGTTGTGGGGGTCACAACCCCCAGCTTAAGAAGCTGGGACCCAGTTAAAGGATGTGTTCCAACCTCTTCATAAAGATACCTTTTCCTCTTTGTAATTGCTAAATAAGAAATCTGCAGTTATGTGTGTGTGTGTAAATGTGAATGTAGTGGGATGGGTATGTGTGTACATGTAGTTATGTGTGTGTGTGTGTGTGTATAGGTCAGAGGTCAATTTCTGGTGTCTTTATCTATTGCTTCCCCCTTACTTTGATACAGGGTCTCTTTGAACCTGGAGCCCTCAGATTATCCACAGCGACTGACCACTGAGCTCATGGACTCTCTCCTCAGCACTGGGGTCACAGACACATGACACCATCCAGCTTTATATGTGGGTGCTGGGGACCCAATCTCAGGTCCTCATGCTTGTATGCTAGACACCTTACCAACTGACCATGTCCCGAGCAGGGGATGCTTTGGAGAAAATTAATGTCTTATTTCTGAGAACCCCTACTTTTCAGGGTTAGTGTCCCCAGTGAACTTGATCTAAATCCGCTATTTAAACAAGTTCACCAGGTTGCTCCACGGCTTCATTAGATCCAGAAGGACCTGGAAGACTAGGGAAGCACACTCTGAGCACTTCAGTGAGCATTCTGCTTCCAGAGGATTCCCAAAGCCGGGGAACACTGTCCCTAATATGAGTGGAGTTAGCCATCATCTGGGTACCCAGAGATGTCTACCAGTAGAAAGCCTCTACCACATGCTCCTGCAGTCTTCTCAGCAACTCAGAATTGAGGGAGGCATGGACCATGAACCGAAGCCTCTGAAACCATAAGCTAAAGTAATTTTTTCCCCTTAAGCTATTAATATCAGGGGTAAAATAACAGGACAGTGACTACCATCAAACCCCCTAATCCCACATTTAGTGTAACTGGACTTGCAGACTTTTTATAAATTGTATTTATTACCATTGAGTGTGGAACATGCTACGGTGCATGTGTGGATGTCAGGGGACAACTGTGTGGACTTGGTTCACTTCTTCCACTTTTATTGGGACCCAGGGATTGAAGTTAGACCACCAAGCTTACATAGCAAGTGCTTTGGCTGCTGAGCCATCCTGCCAGCCCTTGTGGACTTGTTTTCTCCCAAGTTTGGGGATATTAGAATCTATCCATCCTTTTAGGCCAAATTCATCCAAACAGGGACAGTGTTTCCAGTTACTGTATGCATCTCTCTCTTCCATAGCAGTCTCACTCTTTCCACAACTGCTTTCCCTGCTGCAAACCTGGATTCACTGTCTCTTACTGAGCCCTATGATCCCCTGCCTCAAAGCTGGATTAGCTGTCTCTCAATGAGCCTTGCGTTTCCCTGCTGCAAACCTGGATTCACCGTCTCTCGATGAACCCTACGTGTTCTTGTGTAATAACCTTTATAACCCAGGGACTGAATACCAGTGTGCCACATCTCCACCCTTCCAGTGAGCACAACCAGGAAACTGGGAAATGTATTAGAAGTATGTGTGCGCACACATGGTGTGAAGTCCTGGCTTCACAGTTATGCCCATGGTTCACATACAGCACCACATGGCTCCTCTCCCTACTCCCACAGCGACAGCCCCAGGTCCCAACACCAGCAGTTAATTGTAATTATTTGTTTGCTTCATACTTAATTTTTTTTACTCTTTTTCATGTGTATGTGTATAGGGGTACCCATAGAGACCAGGAGTGAGCATAGGCTCCCCTGGAGTTGGAATACAAGGAGCTGTGAGCTGTCCAACATGGATATTAGGTACTGAATTTGGAACCTCTGGAAGAAAACTGAGCCATCTCTCCAGCACCAATGTTTGTCTGCTTGTTTTTGACAAGATTTAACATACCTGACACTAGACTGGCTCCCTGATGCCTCTACCTCCCAAGTGCTGGCATTGCAGGCATGAGCCAAAACCCCATTCCCCCCAATGCTATTCTAACCTACATTGCACTCAGCATAGTTCTGAATTACTATATTAATATTAGTACTGAGTGGGTGTTATTAATATTTCTGGGACTGAAGAGAAGGTTCAGCAGTTAAGAGCACTTGATTCTCTTCCAGAGAACCCATGTTCAATTTCCAACACCCACATGGTGGCTTAGAACTGTCTGTAAATCCAGTTCCAGAGTATCTAATGCCCCTTTTCTAACTCTGTAAACACCAGGTAAACACGAGATGCATAGGCATGCATGCATGCAAAATCCTCATGCACATAAAAATACATATATACATTTGAATATGCTTACATGCACACACATATATATCATACCATTTGGCTAGCACTCTGGGTTTTCAAGATGATCATTTGTTAACCTTTAAGTGACGACTGAAATAAGAATAGCCAATTCATGCCACCTTAAGACAAAAGTAAGAAGAACTTAGACCCAGGTATGTTGTCTCATGTTGGGAGGCAAAGGCAAGAGGATTATTATGTGTTCAAGGCCAGCCTGGGCTACATAATGAGTTCCAAGATAGCCTATGCTACAAGATGAGAGACTGTCTTTAAAAAAGATAAAAAAAAATTCTCAAATGTGGTGGTATAGAACTTTAACCTCAGCATTCAGAAGGCAGACCCAGGCGGATCTCTGTGAGTTCAAAGACAGCCTGGTCTACATAGTGAGTTCCAAGCCAGCCAAGGCTACATTGTAAGATCCTGTCTCAAAGCAACAAAATAACAACAATGGCAAAAATCAGCATGGACAGGGGAAGACACCTGTCTTAAGGTGGCATGTAGTCCTAGCATTTTGGAAGTGGAGGTAAGAGGATCAGATGTCCAAAGGTAGCATCAGCTACAGAGGTAGTTTGAATAGCTATGGGCCCCAAGGACTCGTGTTTGAATGCTTGGCCTATAGGGAATGGCACTAATAGAAGGTGTAGCCTTGTTGGCAGAATTATGTCACTGTGGGAGCGGGCTTTGAGGTCTTGTATATGCTCAAGTTATGCCCAGTGTAGTAGACAATTCACTTCTGTGGATCAAGATATAGAACTCTCAGCTCCTTCTCCAGCACCTTGTCTGCTTGCATGCTGTCATGTTTTCTGCCATGACAATAATGGACTAAACATATGAAACTTTAAGCCACCCCAATTAAATGCTTTCCTTTATAAGAGTTACCATGGTCATGGTGTCTCTTCTCAGCAGTAGAAACCCCAAGACAGCTACATTATGAGTTTTGAGGTCAGCCTGGGCTATATTCTGAGTTCCAGGCTAATCTGGCCTGGAATGTGAGACCCTGTCTGCCTCCTTTTCCCCATTTGCACAGCCCTGCCTTCAGAGGTCTGCATTCCAAAGCCCACATGGAAAGCTGGGACATCTCTCCTGCGTTTCTGCAAGCTTCCCTTGCTGAGCTGGGTGCTGTACACTGTGCTCTGCACGGGAGTCTCAGTCCTCCGAACTCCCAAATAATCTTCATGAACCATATAGACTGTGCCAAGGATTCCTTGGGGCAGTCATGGAGTGTACCATTGCATGCGTTAGAACTTTCTCCAGCACGGAATGAGATCAGCAGAGCTCAGCCGAATCTCACTGTGCACCTCATATGCCAATCTTCCAGCTCACCCGTCTTCCTGCTCCCCTCCCCAATTTGCGCCTCTTCTTCCATCCCCCACCTATCCCCTTTTAGAATCAAACACACAATTCTTTCCCGCTGTCAAGCAGAGCCACCTCCTCCTCCTCTGAAGCCTCTTGTTCAAGGCATTCTGAGAACAAAGACAGCCTTCTTCCTAAGAGAAATTACGGTGGATAAAATTGCCTCTGCCTCATTACACATACAAGGGTTGGAATCTTTTTAAAGCTTGGCCAGTTATAAATTGCAAGCCAACAGCTGCAAAACCTTCTGAAGACGATCCTATCCACAGACTCCAAGACTGCCTCAGATCTGGGACTGCAGGTGGCTCAAGCTGCCTGGGATCATTCCCTCACTGGGGACCTTTATTTTGCACAGCCACCTTCTCATGTCCTCTCCTGTCCTCCTACCCTCAGATCTCACACTACGCAGTCACTACCCCACCTTCCCTTCTGGACGCCAGTCACAGGCCTAGGAGCAAAGCAGGGTCCTTTAGATGTGAGTCCTAGTCTGTGGGGGACCTGGCATGCCATGTGTCCTGCAGCCCAGATGAGCACACTAAAGTTAGAGACTTTTTCCTCTCACTATCTTTGCTTCTGGTGAGGGTTGACACTGCTACCTTGCTGGCCTGGAGGATCCATGCAGGGCCCTTGCAGACTTGGGAGGGAGGGATTCAAGATTTTCTGAGAATACTAACTTCCCAAGAGGCTGGCATGTGCTCCTGGAGACAGTCCCCCATGCTGCTGTGACAGTGATAGGAAAGGCAGATCCCCTACCAGAAGCCTATCAGGTCTCTATAAGGATAGAGTATTGTTGGGAGCTGTGAACCCCCAAATCCTGAATTTCTGGTAAACAACTAGTAATGCTTGCAGCTGCTCTGAGCATGAGACCCTCAGGAGTTCCTGATGGCAGGGGAGTGGTTTCTGGTGTATTTGGCTGGGGCGTGACTATCAGTTAAGGATCCCTACATAAGTTGCCCCTGAACACAATAAAGGGAGCATTCCTGTTTCAAGGATGACCCGTGTCTCTGTCTGTGTGTCTTTGTGTGTTTCAATCTCCAGCCCCTTGCCCGGCTCATGAACTGTATGGTAGCGCATAGAGCGCAGACGGGCGTGGTGTACTACAGAGTATGTGTACAGTTTGAACATTCGAAAATTGCTATTACCTGGGTTAATTTCTAATTAGTAAGTATTTGAGTTGTTTGACATTTTAACTGCTAATGGGAAAGGGAGGCGTGAGGTTTGATTATTATTAATTAATACAAAAAATCAGCCCTAAATGGGTTGGTAATGTGTAAGTAGGTTGTGGTCTTTCAAATGTAAGCATTCCACTGGGCGTGGCAGTACATGCCTGTAATCACTGCATTTAGGAAGCAGAGGCAGGAGTAGAGAGTGAGTTCCAGGTTAGCCTAGACTAAATAACAAGACCCTGTTTTAGGGGGAAAAAAAAGAAAATCAAAATAATAAAATAAAATAAAGATAAGCAAAAATAGCAAAAAGGCAAGATTTGAAGCAAGATGTAGATGCTGGAGGGCAACAGCAAATGAATGCTGAGGGGGGCAGGAGGAGTGTAGGAAGAGGGAGGAGTGTAGGAAGAGGGAGGGGGTAGGAGGAGGGAGGGGGTAGGAGGAGGGAGGGGTAGGAGGAGGGAGGAGGTAGGAGGAGGAAGGAGGGTGGAGGAAGGAGGATGGTAGAGGATGGAGGGCAACAGCAAATGAAATGCTGAGGGGAGGAGGGAGGAGAAAGGAGAAGGGAAGTCAGTTCCTAGCATGGGGGCATCGGCTCCTGTAGCACCTCTTCTGTTCCCAAAATCTCCATGCTCATGGCCAGCCAAGGAGCAATGAAGGGGCTCCCAAGTCCCCTAATCCATTCCCCGCCAGACCCCCAAGGCCGACAACATCTCCAGCCTTAAGTTAAGCACTAGCCCCCATAGACTCCTCACCAAGCAAGTGGCATTTCTGTTGGGATTTCAAAACTATGACTGTATCTGGGTTTGGACAAGGTGGTGGTTTGAAAGAAAATGGCCCCCAAAGGGAGTTGCACTATTAGGTGTGGCTTTGTTGGAGTAGGGTGGCCTTGTCTGAAGAAGTGTCACTGTGGGAGTGGGCTCTGAGGTCTTTGTTTCAGCTGCACTCAGTGCAGCACACAGTTAGTTCTGCTGCCTGCAGATCAAGATGCAGAACTCTCAGCTCCTTCTCCAATACCATGTCTGCCTGCAAGCCACCCTGGCACCACCATGAGGATGGACTAAACCTCCAAACTGTAAGCTGCTCCAGTGAACAGCTTTCCTTTACAACAGTTGCTGCGGTCACGGTGTCTCCTCACAGGAATAGAACACTAACTAAGACAGTCATAGAACTTTCTAGGATAAAATATTAGCCAGAAAAGCGGGTTTTCTTTTCAAGTTTGGTGCTCTTCCAAATGTTTACACAATCACCTCCATTATAACAAACCAGACAAAGCCTAGGTGTGCAGTGGACTTGGCCTTTAAGGGATGGTAGCCTTTAGGGCCAATCAAACCAGATAGCAAAATGTCCACGCCTTATGTTCTTGCTTAAGTACAGTAGGAAACCACATATCAGGTTATCCCTACATTTCATATAACTGGGGGTCCCAATGCCATGTACCCAGAAAGCCTTGTACCTTCTCTCACCATGCCTTTGAGTTAGTGATACACAAATGTATTGGGGTCTTTCAAAATATAAGAGCTGAACCTGGGCAGGAAGATTATGAGTCTGAAGCTTTGCTTAGGCTAGTGAGTTCCAGGCCCTGTTAAAAAAAAAAAGCAAAAAACAAAACAAAAAGAACCAACAACAAATGACAGCAACATTTGAAGACATGGCTTGCAAGCAATTCCATCGCGGGGTCTGTGAGCTACCGCCAGGCAGAGAGGTACAGGGCAGCGCTGGCAGTCAGGAGACTACCTCTCCAAGCTCAACAAGGGACAAGGTAGCCAAAACTCACTTTTTTTTTTCTGACACAGGGTTTCTCTGTGTAACAGTCCTAGATGTCCTGAAACTTGCTTTATAAACCCAGGCTGGCCTTGAACTTACTAAGATCCACCTGCTTCTGTTTCCACTTGCTGGGGTTAAAGGCATGTGCACCACCACCCAGTTGAACTCAGATTTTCTGAACAGGGATGCAAACCTTTTGAGCACCAAGTCTGCAGACCGGTATATACCTGCTCTTATCCCATCCTGGGGCAGCGTTGCGTACACATGAGCCTCAACTTTCCACCCTGTTGGGATTGTAACAACAGCCACTGGTGGGGCGGATTTTTGTGATGCTGAGAAGCTAGTGGATGTGGAGTGTTTACAATTACCATAGAAAAAAAAGACATGTTTGAGAAGGACCAACATATTTACTCTGCTATGAACATGGCAGAGTTACATGGGGATAGAATCATGATTGCATGAACTACAAATGTATGTGTGTTATATGTCAATTTAAACATTCAGGGCTGGTGAGATAGCTCAGTGAGTAAAAGCACCTGCCATTGAGCCTGAGACCTGAGTTCGATCCCCAGAGCCCGTGTAATAGGAGAGAACTAATTCTTGCACCTTGTGCTATAGCTCACACCCTTGATACACCTGCACATAAAATAAATAAATGTAACACAAAATAAAAATACAGGGCTGGAGAGATGGCTCAGCAGCTAAGAGGCCTTGCTTCTCTTCCAGAGGACCCAATCCAATTCCCAGCACCTGTATTCAGCAGCTCACAACTGCCTGTAATTCCAGCTCCAAGGGCTCTGACACCCTCTCCTGGCCTCCACAGGCACTGGAACACACATGGCACACACATACTCATGCATACATGTTTATATACACACACATAAATTAAAAAATGATAAAAATAAAGTAAACCCATGAAATGTCTTGTTCAGCATGTGTTTAATAAACAAGTGCTATCTTATATGAATATGAATTCCCACATTCATTCCTCAAACTCTTACGAAAACACACACTTTTTAAGCTGTCCCTGCAAAAAACTATTTTTCAATTTAATAATACTGAATGCTTCTCTGCCTTTTGGATAAGATCAAGAGATAATAGCAAGCGTCATGTGTGGAAGTGCAGCCATTCAAAGTCTCATACGTCGCTGATGGGAATGTCACACGGAAAGCCACTTTGAAAAGCCCTATGATCTATTTCCACACTTGCCTTACAAGCTAACCATCTTGTTCCCAAGATCAATCTGGTTACAACACAGCCAGGGCTACATAATGAGACCTTCTCTCAAAAACAAAAGAGAGAGAGGAAGAAAGAAAAAAGCATACATCCACACAAAAGATGTTCATAGCAACTTTATTCATAATAGCCAAACACTGGGGAAGGTCCAAATGTCCACGAACAAGTCAAAGGACAAACAAATTCTTGAACATTTACTCAGTGGAACACTTCTCAGCATTACGAGATGACTGAAGAACAGACACAGCAACACGGTGAATGCCAAAGCATGCCGGTGAGGGAAGAAGTGGCTGTGGAATTCCATTAACACGCTACAACCTAGAAACAGCTGACGGGAGCTGATGAGAAGCTGATGGGAGCTGGGGACAGAGAGGACTGGCTCCAACAAAGCACAAGCCAGCTGTTAAGATGACAGAAATGTGCCAGGGGGTGGTGGCGCACGTCTTTAATCCTAGCACTCGGGAGGCAGAGGCAGGCGGATCTCTGTGAGTTCGAGGCCAACCTGCTCTACAGAGAGAGTTCCAGGACAGGCTCCAACGCTACAGAGAGACCCTGTCTCAAAAAACAAAACCAACCAACCAACAAACAAACAAAAAGATGACAGGAATGCTTTACACTCTAACACATGTACAAGTGTGCATGTGCACATATACAAGTACACCGCATGTGCTTGTGTGTGCATTGTACATGTGGAGGCCAGAGGTTAGTTAACACTGGGTGCCTTCCTTAACCAGCTTCCACCTTATTGTTTAGAGGCAGGTGTTTCACTGAGCAGGGAACTCATCCATGTTACTGCACTGGTAAACACCACAGCAATCCTCCTGTCTCCACCTCCCCAGCTTACACAGGAAGGCTGCTGCACTTGGCCTTTTTTTAAATGTATGTGTATATGGTGTTCCTGTGTGTGCAGTTGCACATGTGTTTGTATGCATGCATGTGTGTGTCCAGGTGGAGACCAGAAGACAACCTCAAGTCATCCTTGGGCTTGCCATCTACCTCCTTTAAACAGGATCTTCCATTGGGATGGAACTCACTGATGGGTTACACTAGCCTGTACAATTTTAAAGGCACATAATTAACTAGATATTAAAATCTAGTATAATGCCATAATAAACTAGATATTAATGCCATAATAAACTAGATATTAAAAGCCATGCACGGCACATGGTGTGCGCGTGCCCTCCGCCTCCTTCGCTGCTGCTGCCTCCTTCTTTTGCCACTCCTGGTGCTGCCTGTGTGCTCCTTCAGTGCAGACCTGGTGCCTCTTTTGTGAAGCGGCACCTGAGGAGACACCAGCGCTCGCCATGGTCGACAAGAAACAAAGGAAGGAGTCAAGACCAAAAACAATGATCATATTAATTTGAAGGTGGTGGGGCAGGATGGCTCTGTGGTGCAGTTTAAGATTAAGAGGCATACACCACTTAGTAAACTAATGAAAGCCTATTGTGATTTGTCAATGAGGCAGATCAGATTCCAGTTTGACGGGCAGCCAATCAATGAAACAGACACACCTGCACAGTTGGAAATGAAGGATGAAGATACGATTGATGTGTTCCAGCAGCAGACAGGAGGTATCTACTAAAAAGGGAACCTGCTACTTTACTCCAGAATTTTGTTAAAGACCAAGAATAGATTCACAATTAGAAAGCCGCAGTTTGGTTCCACCACATCCTGACTACTACAGTACAGTTTTCTCTGTTCCTTCATTTCCCTGTCTCCATTTCCTTATTGTACATGAAGTAACTGGTGTATGTGCACAAGCATATTGCGCTTTTTTCTTTTTTTTTTTAAACTAAATGGCCAATGTTCTGTTTTCATTGACATCAGATGGAGGTGGTCTGGGGGAAAGTTCTAGTTCTGTGAAAATATCCCTCTACTCCATTAGTGTCATGCTCATTCAGCTCTTATCTTTATATTCCAGTAAATTATTTTGCTCTCAATGTTTTAACGAAAGAACCCAACCACAAAATCCTTATATACCTTGTTCAACTGGAGAATTTTAATGTTTTCCATTTATCATTGTAAAACCAAGGACAATTTTAGAAGTTTTTTTTGTATGTAGCTGTTACATGTAGAGCAATCTGTCTTTAATCTTGAATAAAATGATAGTTTTCCCTTCAAGTCAAGCATCTTGTTTAAATAAACTTCTTGTTAAAAAAAAAAAAAAGGCCATGCACAACAGTTGCCTTGGAGAGCAGGGGAACTGAGCAAGGAAGATATCAAAAAGTACCTACCTTTTGCTCTGCTAACCGCATCTAGACTGCTTGATACCCCCTTCCTGCCATGCTGGGGAGCTAATCCAGGGTCTTGTACATGTAGGCAAACACTAGATTGCTGAGCCCCACCTTGGGCCCTGTTTGAACTTGTGTTGAGTGTATAATTTACATAATTGGTAACATCATTGAGGTTTTCAAAAATATAAATGCTGTTTCTCTCAAAAGAGTACAGTGAGCACCAATGGAATCATGGGAGAAAGCTCACGACACCTGTAGGAATGCCTTCTTGATTGAGCTAGACAAATACAGAGAGGGATGACTTTCCTTTTACCTCGACCTTCCTTACCCTCTTCACTTCCTCATCCGTTCTGAGGACCCGCACATTCCAGAGTGACAAGATGCACAGGCCAGGGGCCTCCACTGAGAGTGCCAGCTGTGACTCACCTCACTGACAAAGAGTGTTCGAGGGTCAATGATGTCCAAGAAGTGCCGGAAGCGACCATAGAAGGATGTCTGCAGAAGGAGAAGAAAGGAGGTCAGAGGCTGTACCCAAGCTCAGGACACTGATGGCCTCACTCACAGTACCCAGGGCTGGGAGCTTCCTAAAATCAATGCACAGAGACCATTAAGATACAGCATGATGACAGGTGTGATGGCATACTCCTTTAGTCCCAGCATTCAGAAGGCAGAAGCAGACAGATCTCTGTGAGTTTGAGGCCAACCTAGTCTACAGAGTAATTTTCAGAATAACCAGGGCTATAGAGAGAGACCCTTTCTCTACGAAAAAGAAAAAAAAAAAGATACATCATGACTGGGGCTGAAGAGATGACTTGGCCATTAAGAGCACTTGCTGCTCTTCAGAGCACCTGAATTTAGTTCCAGCACCCACATCAGGTAGCTCACAACTGCCAGTAACTTAAGTTCCAGGGAAACCAATGTCCTCTTCCAGCCTCTGTGGGTAGCTATATTCAACACACACACACACACACACACACACACACACACACACACACACACACACACATAAAACCTTTCCTCCAAGTGTCCCCCACGTTTTCCCCTTCCTCCCACTGTCCCAAGATCTAGTCTAGGCACTTCTGTAGCACTCAAGCATCCCTAGGTACACAGGCACCTTCTTCACTCAGGAACTCCAGAGAGCAAGCTTGCCTGTCCTCACAGGCCCCTCTCCAAGGTTCTGCTCTGCCTCCAGAGAGCACCTCCCCACAGGCAGAGCCAAAGTATGGCAGCCCCAACTCACAGCCCAGACCCTCCTTCAACTCATTGCCCTGTTGCCACAGCGAAGTGAGGAACAAGGGGCCAGCCTTGCCCAGGAGCAGGGGCCCTGGAAGAGGAGGGCTTTGTTGTAAGCAGGCCACAGGCATTCAAGCACGATGAAAGGGAACCAAGCAACAGGGCTGCTGGGCCTTCTGCCTGAGGACAGAGCCAATAGGGCAAGACTGGGTTCAGAGGGAAAAAGAGAAGGTATTGGCTCAAGGATGAAGAGGCAAGATGCAAGCACTGGGGGTTTAATGCCTCACTGTGCTCTGAGCTTGGCCCCAAAGTCCTCCACAAAGCACAGCTCTCCAAGTACCACTCTCTGCACTAAGAAGAAAACAGGCCTGACCCACTCACCCCCTCAGGGCTTCCCAGGGCACTGCAGTGACTTCAACCCTTGCTCTTCCCGGGAAAGACCCTGAAAGGTCCCTGAGGGATCCTGAGGGTCTCATTCCAAGCCTAGTCTCTACTTCCATTTCTTGCCCACCTGCCATGCCTGCACGGAGCAGCTCCTCCACAGCTACTTCCATCCCACCTCTGGGACAGAGCAGAGACCAGACTAAGCCTCAGTACCATCTTAAGTCAGAGATGCTCTTTCCTAACCTCTCACAGCCTGAGAGGCTGGAACTAGTCTCCACTTGAGACATACACACACGATGTTCATTCATACCGTCCTGGCAAATTTTCAGCCCTAAGAATACAAGGAGAGCCCCCACTGCATTGTCCATGAATGGACTGACGGTTCGTAAGTCTGAACACCATGTCAACTCATGTGTTCAAGTGACAGTTACGATATTAAAAATAATTATGATTTCATAAAATGCATGTCAGCAGTGAGAGCCCAACTTAATAAGGAAGGAGACAAAGAAGGATTCTTTTTTGTGGCACTGGGATCAAATCCAGGGCATCAGGCATGCTAAGCAAGTACTCTACCAAGACACACAGATACAAAAAGATGAACAAAAGACCCAAATGACATCCAGTCTCTAAAAAAACAAGGTTTCCCCCCAGGAAGTGGCTTATTTCAGGGCTGGGACAGACTCACTGCAACAACAAGACTATACAGCAAGAGAACAGTAGGATGTCTGTCAGAAAAAAACAAGAACATTCAGCACAAAAGGCCTGCTAATGGTGTGCTAAGATAGAAACAAAGCCACTCATTCGCTCCCAGTAAAGCCAGGTTACCAGGACAAGAGTTGACTTACGTCCAGAATGAGACAGATCACAGGGTGATGTTTCCATGAAAACTACAAAGCTAAGATCAGTGTTCAGTCTTGGGACCAGAAACACCTTGACACTAAATGCTTGGGGTGATTATGAAGCTGAGTGGCTTGGATCTGCCAATCAGAAGTATACATGGGAGCTAGGGATGTAGCTAGATGTAGGGATCTAGCATGTCTAAGGCTCAGAATTCGACCCTTAGTGCTGTGAGAGAATAGGCTGGGGCTGAGGACCTGCCTCTAGGGGTAGGATGCTTACCTATCACAGGAGAGGCACCACAAAAGGAAAAATGTGCATGCCTCATTCTTTTTTAAGTATATATATGTATGTGTGTTCATTTATGCGTATATCTGTGTGCTTGCATGAATTTACGTGCACCACATGTGTGTAGATGCACAGAGGCCAGAGGGCATTGGACTCTCTGTAGCCAGAGCTACACAGAAAAATCCTGGAACTGGAGTTACAGGTGGTTGTGAGGGGCCATGTGAGTGCTGGGAAGTTGAGTCCTCCACAAGAGCAGCAAGCACTCTTAACTGCTGAGTCATCTTTCCAGCTCTGCATGTTTAATTTTTGCTGACAGTACTAAAACAGCCAACTTCCAGCTATGGCCATCATGATCTCAGGGAATGGAGTTTCTTGGGGATTGGGAGATGGATCGGCAGTAGGACACTTGCCTTCAGACATGTATGCTAGGTAAGCATGGTGGTCCACATATAACTCCAGCCTTGGAAAGCAAAGATGGGGGATCCCAAAGCAAGGTGGTTTGGCTGAGAAACCCTAGCTCAAAGAGTAAAATGAGAGAATGATGGAGAATGATTCTTTTTTTTTAAAGATTTATTTATTTATTTATTATGTACACAGTGTTCAGCTTCCATATATGCCTGCAGGTCAGAAGAGGGTACCAGATCTCATTACAGATGATTGTGAGCCACCATGTGGTTGCTGGGAATTGAACTCAGGACCTCTGGAAGAGCAGTCAGTGCTCTTAACCTCTGAGCCATCTCTCCAGCCCGAGAATGATTCTTGACATTAACCTCAGGTCTCTACATGCAGAAACATACATACACATACACATAAACCACACACATACACACACACACACAGGAAAAAGGGAGAAGCAGGACTGAGCGGCTTCAGTACTTAGTTGCTGGCCTCAGTTCTTGTTTTAAACAGTGTTTCTGAGTTTTGTCAAAAAAAAAACATTGTTTCTGGCCAGGGGTGGTGGCATAGACACTTAATCCCAGTATATGGGAGGCAAAGGCAGGCAGATCTTTGTGAGTTTGAGGCCAGCCTGGTCTACAGAGAGTTTCAGGACAGCCAGAGCTTCAGACAAAGAAACCCTGTCTCAAAACACCCCAAACAAACATACATACAAAAAACATTGTTTTCCTACAGGAAAAAAAAAAACAAACCAAACAACATTTTATCTATGTCTATCCTTCTCTGTCCGTTGAATAAAATGTAGTTTTTACTTTCTCAGTCTGATTTCATTTTACTTTCTCAGTACTTAAAAATGTATAGTCATCTCCTCTTCCACCGCCCCCATTCAGCCCCATCTTTGCTCAATCACAGAGGGCAGTTTTCTTCTTTACTGGAAGAATGAGTCAATGAAACCAATTCCTTCCCTTTCTCTTCACAAGTGAGATGAGTCAGCTCACTGTGGGTAGAACCCGCCCCCGGCAACCCCATCTACCCCATTCCCAGGTACAGCCTAGAAATTGCCTGAGAGACCTGCTAGCCCTGGTCCCAGACTCTTAAGTCACCCTTCTTCAGGAAGGGCTTGCACAGGGTCAAGCTAATGGGCATTCGGCAGGACCCTTCACTGAGTCTATTAGCAGCCGAGGCATCTGTACTGCCTCAGCACCACAAATGACCTGGGACTTCCCAGGGAGGCCAGATCTCCAGGGCTGATACCACCGGTCTGGGCTGGGCTTCAGACACCAGTATCTATTGGACACCTACCCAAGGGCTAGAGAGATGGCTCAAAGATTGAGAGTGAAAGTCTATGTTTGGTTCCCAGCACCCACACTTGGGTGCCTCAAAACTACCAATAGCTCCAGATCCAGGGGAGCTAATGCCCTTTTCTGGCCCTTTGGGAAACTTATACTGACATGTGCAAGCATATGCACACACATAATTAAAAGGTACATTTCTAAAAATGATATCTACCCAGTGCTCTAGGGAATTGTTGAGTCCCCTCCTCAGCACAACCCCAAAAGCTCATGAAAGGATTCTAGAAGTTCATACCAAGCAAACTAAATGAGAAATAGGCTCACAGCCACTCGATTCAGCCTACATCGACCTCTCAACTTTGATGTGAAGGGTGTACTTTGCCACCCAAAGTCTCTCCGAATCCTACAGGCAGTCTGGCCTGTTAGTTCAGTGTATGCTTAACCCCCCCGGTATCTGAACAGGTACGCAGCCGGGCGGTGGTGGCACATGCCTTTAATCCCAGCACTCGGGAGGCAGAGACAGGTGGATCTTTGTGAGTTCAAGACCAGCCTGGTCTACAAGAGCTAGTTCCAGGACAGCTAAAGAGAAACCCTGTCTGGAAAACCAAAAAAAAAAAAAAAAAAAAAAAAAGAACTGAATGTACCAGGCTGGAGAGTTGGTTCAGTGATTAAGAGCGCTGGCTTTTCTTCCAGAAGACCTGGGTTTGATTCCCAGCACCAACATGGCACAACTGTCTATAACTCCAGTCCCAAAGGATCTGATATCCTCCTCTGGCCTCCATGAGTACTAGGCACATACATGGTGCAAAGACATATGTGCAGGCAAAACATCCATTCACATAAAAAAAGACAAAAATATAAAAAGATAGACATGGGGGGAAGTAAACAAACCAACAACTGTAATTCTGCATAGATGGAAGGACAAACAGGAAGAGGCCTATGTGCTTATTTCCTGTTCTGGGGCCCTAATTTGCCAAATCAGTATCTGAGTGTGAAGGAAAGAATGGGGCAGGGGGTGAAGGAAAGGAGGAGGGAACATTGCGAAGGGGCTGGAGAAGAAGGTAGGAGCTCCGCAGATGGAGCGGATTGCTGTGAAATACCGTCTTCACGACACACAGCTGTCACACTCGTGAACACGTGAGACCACGCCAGTCAACATCCTAGCATGAGGCCTCACCCTTAACAAGGAGCTACTAGTGGCTGATAACTGCTGGGGATGGAGAGTCATGTCCTTTAAGGGTGTGGCTGCTGGCAGATCACCCCAAAGAAATGCCCCAACTAGACTCAGAGTTATTTTAAAATAAACAAAAAGAGAATATTAAGGTGGGAGAGGAACATATCTGGTGGGGTCCAGGGTGAGTGGGAGGGAAAATGGGGCTGGATATGACTATGACTAAGACACACACAGACATATTAAGGTTTTATTTTTAATTATGTGTAAGTTGTGTCTGTGTGCAGGTATGTGTACATGAGTGTAGGTGCCAAGTGGGGCCAGAGGTATCAGATCCCCTGGAGCAAGAGCTATAGACTGTTTTAAGTCGCCTGACATAGGAGCTGGGAATAGAACTCAGGTTCTCTTCAAGGGCAGTCTACACTCTTAGCCACTGAGGCATCTCTCCTAATGTATATTATATATAGACATTTTCCCCCTCAGAGACAGGGTCTCACTATTAGCTCTGGCTGTCCTGCAGCTCCCCATTTAGACCAGGCTGACCTTGAACTCACAAAGATATACCTGCCTCTGCCTTCCAAGTGTTAAGAGCAAAGGCATGTGCCACTATGCCCAGCATTAAACTATTTAAAGAAGGAGAAGGAGAAAGGGAGAAGGAGAAGAAAGAAAGAAAGAGAGAGGGGGGGGGGGGGGGGGGGGGGCGAGGGAGCAAGGCAATAAGCAGAAGAAAGAGGGAAGCGATGGCATACTATACATGCAAATCACTCTTCCAAGGTTGGAGGGAGAGGCGTGCAAGTCCCAGTTCCAAGCTGGGCTCCACAGGCAGACATCACATGAGACTGTGGGGTGTGGGTGTTGCACAGGCCTATCCTCCCAGCCAAGCTGCCACCACCTTCATCAGATCACTGTGACTACCTGAAAGAGACCGTCACTGCTGAGTATGGCCATCTGCTCAGAGAAGGAACGGTAGGGAGGATCTTGGAACCCTCACCTGCGTATCCAGTATCCAGTCACTGTGCCTCCCAGCCAGTCATAAGCAGCTCTGTCCTAACTGCGCATGGCCTCAGGTTAGAGGGTATAGCTGGGGAACTATGCGGGGAGGATGCCCCACCTACACAGCCATGTGGGTAGGACCTTCCAGCGAGGCAGCTTTATGGCTCCTGACTCTGCCACCTCCTGCCTCTGCCGGGCTCCGTAAGCCACATACACTTGTTGGTTCCGCAGAGTGAACTCCAGTGGAAGCACACCTCGGTTTGTCTTTGGGGCCTTAGGAGCAGGGATAGGCATTGTTCCCATCTCTCAAAAGGAAGGCGTTTAAGCAACAGTGGAGTTCCGCACAGGGAGTGTGATTCAAACAAACCAACAATTTCAAAAAGCAGGTAACAATCAGGGAACTGTGACATGACTCATTATTTGATATTAAGAAATAATGAGGGCTGGAGGGATGGCTAGGTGGTTAAGGCACTGTTGCTCTTACAGAGGACCCAGGTTCAAACCCCAGTACCCACACGGTGGTTCACAACTACTGGTAATTCCAGTTCCAGGGATCTGAAATCTCTTCTGACCTCCAAGGGCACCAGGCATGCACATGATGCATAGACAAACATGCAAGCAAACACGCATATACATAAAATAAAGTAAATAAGTATTTTAAAACATAAAAGAAAATAGAAATAATGAGAGACTGAAGAGATAGTTTAGCAGTTAGAAACTTTTGCTGATTTTCCAAAGGATCTGAGTTCTGTCCCCAGAACCCATGTCAGGCAGCTTACAACTAACTGTCTGTAACTCCAGTTCCAAGGGACACCTGTACACCTGTGTGAATATAAACACACAAACATAAATAAAATATTAAAACATTTTTGGAAAAAAAAAAAAGAATAGGCCGGGCAGTGATGGTGTATGCCTTTAATCCCAGCACTCGGGAGGCAGAGGCAAGCAGATCCCTATGAGTTTGAGGCCAGCCTGCTCTACAGAGTGAGTTCCAGGACAGGCTCCAAAACTACACAGAGAAACCCTGTCTCGAAAAACAAAATAATAATAATAATAAGTGTGGCATTAATGGCACAGGCCTGTAACCTCAGTCCTGGGAGATAAAGGCAGAAGGATCAGGAGTTCAGTCAAAGTCATTCTCAGTCATAAGCAAAGCCAGCCTGTGCTACATAAAACCCTGTCCAAAAAACAAAAAACAAAGCTGGGTGGTAGTGGCAGTGGCACACGCCTGTAATCCCAGCACTCAGGAGACAGAGGCAAGCAGATCTCTGAGATCAGTTTAGTCTACAGAGTGAATTCCAGGACAACCAGAACTACACAGAAACCCTGTCTCAAAATATATAAAAAATAAAAAATAAAGTAGTAGGGGTAGGCTGATGTGATGTGGGGAATATTGCACTCATGTTAACACTAATTTTTATATTAATCTTTTAAAAAATTTAATTTTTTAAAATATTTTTATGGTTTATTTAACTTTATTTTATGTGCATTGGAGTGAAGGTGTCAGATCTCCTGCAACTGGATCTTCAGTTGTGAGCTGCCATGTGGGTGCTGGGAATTGAATCCAGGTCCTCTGGAAGAGCAGTCAGTGCTCTTAACCACTGAGCCATCTCTCCAGCCCCAAAATTTAATTTTTTTAATTTGTGTGTGTGGTGTTGCTCTGGAAACCAGAAGAGGGTGGGCATTAGATCCCCCAGAGCTGCAGCTACAGGCTGTCCCCTGATGCGGGTGGCAGTAACCACTGAGCGATCTGAACTCAGGCCCTCTAGAAGGACCATTTGTATGCACTCTAAACTGCTGAGACACCTTTCCAGCCCCCAGTTTTCAAATCCCTATAACAAGCAGCAATGTGGAGGACACTCACTTCTGGAACACATTTCCTTCAACGCCTGCAGCTCTAACTCTCTAGGTACATTCAAACTGAAGATATTCTACAAAATATCCCAGTTCTTCCCAACACTGTCAAGGTAAAAACAGAAGAAAAGTCAGAGAAACTCAGACCAAAGGATATTAAAAGGATATGCAACCCAAAAGCAACCTGGAACCCTAGAAATGAAAAGAGACATTAACGTAAAAAATAAAAAGTATGACTGGGCGGTGGTGGCACACACCTTTAATCTCAGCACTCAGGAGACAGAGGCAGTGGATCTCTGTGAGTTCAAGAAAAACCTGGTCTACAAAGCAAGTGCCAAGACAGGCTCCAAAGTTACACAGAGAAACCCTGTTGTAAATAGGCGGAGAGAGGGGGGTGCGTGTTGTTTGTTCCCCGCACCCAGCTTCCAAGCCCCCAGCC
>JAQHUG010000548.1:485133-519816 GCA_028555095.1 Dicrostonyx torquatus | reverse complement strand
TTCTCTCTACTCCGCCCACCTAAGGGTTGGCCTAACTATAAGCCAGGCAGCCCTTTATTTAACCAATCAAAACACAGAAATACAGGTGGACCCTCCCACAGAAACCCTGTTCAAAATAAATAAATAAAATGTGCAATTTAATCTGGAGTGTGCCGATTTTTATTTATTTTTATTATTCACACAATAAATAGATTTTTGGTTTTGAATATATTTGTTTCTTTTTTAATTTTTACTTTTGGCAGGAAGTAGTTTCAAGACAGGGTTTCTCTGTGTAATAGCCTTGACTGTCCTGGAACTCACTTTGTAGACCAGACTGGCCTCAAACTCACAGAGATCTGCCTGCCTCTGCTTCCCAAGTGCTAGGATCAAAGGCATGCACCACCATGGTTCGCTTTACTTTTACTTTATGTACATGAATGTTTTGTCTGGATATTGTGTATGTTCACATGTGTATCTGGTGCTGGTAGAGGTCAGAAGAGGGCACCAAATTACCTGCAGATAGTTGTCAGCCACCAGGTGAATGCTGGGAATCAAACCTTGGTTCTCCACAACCTCCACCCATTTTCATGAGACACATAGTCCTGGATGACCTGGAACTCATTACATACACCAGGCTGGCCACAAACTCAAAGACATCTACCTGCCTCTCAAGTGGTGGGATTAAAGACAAGCATCACCTCACCCACATATTCGTGTACCACACATGTGTGGATGCCCATAGGCACCAAAAAAGGGTGTCAGACCTCCTGGAGCTGAAGTTACAGGCTATGTGAGCCACCCACCTAACACACATGCTAGGAACTGGACATGGGTCCTTTGCAAGACCAGCAGGCATTCCTAACTGCTATGCCATCTCTCCAGCCACCAATTTTGATTTTTTACTTTTGAAAAATGTACCTTGGCTCTGTGAGATAAAGACCCTTGTGTGAGAGTAGTTTGGGAATTCCTTGTTCTAACTTCTGTAAATGCATTTCTTTCTTTTTTAAGTTTGTAAAACAAACCAAACTGGGTGTGATACCTGGGGAACTACAGCTGAAGTTTTCCTCTGGTCTCCACACACAGGGGAACACAAATGTAACACACACGCACACACACGACATAGACAAATCCTTATTTTTAGATCTCCCCACTGACTGTTAGTAAATGAAACAGCAGGATGTTCTGGTTTGCATCAAAGCAATTCATTGGCTGTGAGTGGGGAAGAATACAGGTGAAATAGCTTGGCCTTAAATTGGCAAAGCTGACGCTGAATGATGGGCAGCCAAGGGTTAGAAGATGAAAGGCACTGGTTTTGTGGTTGAAAACCTCCAGAATAAGGAATACTGACATAAGCAGATCTCCCTAAGTACCTTTTAGCCTGACCACAGGACCACAGCCATGCAAAGTGCTGACCTGCCTCATTGGATCTCCTTTTTGTTTGCTTTAAAAGATCATCAAACATTAATTCACATTCTTCCCCCCCCCTAAAAAAAAAGTTGACAGTAAATAAGCCTGGACTCTGGAGCTAGGCTGTCTGGGAAGTCACTGAATCTGTGAACTGCAACTTCTCAACTAAAAGTTAGAGGACCTTGTACCTGTCACAAAGAGCTGTAAAATTTTCATAAGCCAATATGCAAAGGGGGGAGGGGGTGTTTGGCCACCATCATCATCTTATGGAGAGAAAAGCAACCATAGACAAAACCCATCCATTCCCCTTTCTCTGCTCTGATCCCGCTCATTGCTGCCCCTCCCACTACCTTCACAGAGAGAACTCTGAGCAGAGAGGGAAGGGCTACAAAAAATCACTCAGACTAGAGCTGTAGCTTGGTTGGTAGAATGTTTGCCTAGCATGCACAAGGCCTTGGGCTTAGCCCCTAGCACCCCATAAAACTAGGTGTGTTGAATGCCTGGAACCTCTGCATTAATCAGAGGCAAGAGGATCAGAAGTTCAGGGTCATCCCTGACTATGTGGTAAGTGAAAGTCTTGTGAGCTACACGAGACTCTTTAAAGGGTGAGGAGCTGAGAGAGACTAGGTGGGGATCCGAGTGCTCCTTGAGTGGGCTCTGGGAACGAACCATGGTTTATGGACATCTGTCAGGCCAGTGCAGGCTACTACAATAGTAGATACCTACTGTGTACCAAAGACTGAGAACAGGACCCAGGTCCCAGGCGAAGATGGCTGGGCCCAGACAAGGAGGTAGAGACAGGAGGATAAGATATTCAAGGTCATCTCAGCTACAGAGTTTAGAGACCAGCTCCTGAAGGACCCTGCTCACTCAGAATATATGTAACAAACTACAGTGCCTTTAGAATTACCTCTTGAGGAGTGGAACAGTGTTGCCATTTTACTAGATTCCTAAGGGACAGTTTAAATAAAATTTGACCAATCGCCCCAATCAGACTCATAAGTCAATCCCATTCAATTCCACAAACCCCACTGCAGAGTCTCACTAATCCATAAAGCTCTGTGACCCTTCTGCCACCAGACACTATGCCAATGTGATAACCTAACCGTGGAGGAGGGACTACGTGACAAAGTAGACATAGTCCCTGATTCCATGGAGTATATGATCAAAAGTGGAAACAAATGGTAATAAAGAAGCCAGGGGCATGAGGCTCCTTCAAGGAAACATTCTTTGTAGATACTATAAGGATGAGGAGGAGCGGAAAAGAGTTGAGAGCAGGAACAAGAGATGTTCAGGTGGACGCCCAGGCATGAGAGGGAACAGGAGAGGTCTGAGGGTTGAAAACCAACCAGTATGGTGGAAAGAAGGGTGCAGGTGAGGAGTCAAGTGTTAACGGGTGGGCACTGCAGAACTTGAGGTCCCTTCAGAAGTCTGTATCTCAAAAATAGAGGAAAACACTGCAGGGTGTTCAAGGATGCTGTGTGTATGGGAATCAACTGATCAGACCACATTGCTGAGACTCTGCCTTAGAATAAAGGGAAAGACTGGAAGAAGGCCAGAGCAGGACTGGAAGCCCTGTCGGATGCTCCCATATTGGCTCAAGAAATACATGGCAGGGTCTGACTTAACCTTGGATAGGGCAGCTATGAGACTTGTTGGGGAGAAGCGATCACAGCTCTGACAGGACTGAGAGGGCTATGAAATACAGAGAAGAATCTAGGTTTATGATCCTAGCACATGGGTGGCAGGCTGAGCGGTTTGCAGAGGCTGGGGCAGGTGTGGAGGAAAGAGAAGTTCTCAGCATGGGTAAATCAGATCTACTGAGCACCCTTTCTTACCAGGCTACGATGCTGCCAGCAGTGGGAGCCTCAGCAGAGGTTACTTCGCTGCTAGAGGTAACTGGACATGAACAGCTGCAGGAATTAAACCTCCTCAAACACACTCCACCAAATGATCAGGGCAAATAGACCAGTGCAGAAAGCCAATAAACGGATGTCCCAAGTGCCACCCAGATACCAGACACCAGGGAAAGAAACACTTACTCAGGGCATGTTATTAAAGCCTAAAGCCTCTCTCAAAGTTGAAGGGTCACAGGGAATACTACTGAAGAGTAAGCTGCGAGGATCCCACTAGGGGTGCAGGGGGGAGTTTGGCGGTCTGATAGGACCACAGGGTGGTGGTTCCAAAGACAGAAGTGTTTCCCATTGTGTGTGTGTGTGGGGGGGGTGTGCCTGCCTGGCTGAAGGATAAGCAGAATGAGGGGAGGGGGTGAAGACAAATGAAGAGTCACTTAAGGCCAGGCACAGGCACCCCTAACCGCGTCACCATAGGTGGCATTTTACACTAGCTGGGACATTAAGCCTCTTCAGATTCCTCCATGCTGAGACTGTCTATTTTTAAAAGAAATCAAGTCCCATTTAAAAACTCTAGATACATATTCTCAGAAAGCCCATCTCGGTGAAGCTGGGGACTGAATTTGGACCCAATCTCACCTCCACGCCCGCCCTCTAAAAAGCCACTGCATCCCACCTTTGTGGCATTTCCTTTCTTCCTTCAAAGTTCTCTCTAGCAGATCTGCTACCCCTAATCCTGGCAAACCCAGGCTCACTTCAGCTCTGGAGGCAGAGGGTCTGCGGCATTGGAACGCGCCCCCAGGCCCCTGGCTCACAGACCTACATCTCCAGTTTCATAGTCGAGTTAGTGATGCCTGGCCGGGTTCTTGGGTTTGGGTCCGGGGGCTAGGCTAACCAGTCACGGTGCACCCCGAAGAGCCCAAGAGGGTGTGGATGGGGGCCAGCGTTTCGCAACGCCAGGGAGCATCAGTGCGAGACTAGGCGCGCTTGGGACCCTCGGGAGGTGCGCGGCGGGTCTGGAGGATGACACAGCGTTTCCCCGCACCTGGCTCTCTCCCGCGTCCCAGCCGCATCCCCGCAGAGAGAGCTAGCAGGCCGGCGGCAGGTCTCGTCACTCAAGCCCCGGCCCGGGGATAGGAATTGGGTCGCTGCACCCATGTATGTGGTCCTATCCTGGGGTGCACGTAGCACCCTGCTGGAGGTCGAGGAACCAGAGCGTGACCGTGGGGCGTGACCAGGGAGTTTTGCCCCGCGACTGTCCCGCACCTCACAAGGAAGGCCAGTTCCACTCGGGGAGAAGTTGAGAAACGTCCCAGCCACACCACCTACCAATGCAGCGCAGAACGGGAACTTTGCGCCTAAGGCGCACTTGCCAGAGCGACCCTTCAGAGCCGCTCGGACCCGGGACCCGCGACCCGCGTGGCCAATCACCGCGCGACGCAGACGGGGGCGGTGGCAGGGAGCGGGTATCCGCGGAGTGACTGTACCACCCGCCAATAGGAAGCCACGGTGGGAGACCTCGCCCATCCGGTTGACCAATGGGAAAAGAGCGGCTACAGCCGAGATCCCCCCGCACTAGCTGTCGGCGCTTGTGGCCGCGGGTTGGAGACCCCTTGGGCTGAAGTGACTTTGCAGGAGACTTGGCTCGACACCCCCCGCCTTGCCTCCTTCCCACCCGCAAGCCGCAGCCCAGGCCTCACCTGCTGGAAGCGGGGCTTGCCCAGCTGGAAAGGGGGAGCATCGGTGGAGGCGTTTGCGGGACTGGCCGCCGCCGCCGCCGAGGCTGTGGTCGCTGTATCCGCCATGGCCACTGACGCCCGCAATCTCCAGCCCTTTTAAAATGTCCCTCCTCGGCCCCCGCCACAGTTGCCTCTCCCGATTGGCCGTGAGCAACCGCAGCGAGCAGGGCGCGCAGGGCCTTGTGGGAAATGTAGTTTTTCCCATCTCTGAGCCTGACAACCCCAGACTGCAGAGAGTTGCACCCACGCAGATCTGGTTTCGGTTCCCGCCGCCAAAGCAGCAGGCACTGGCATTCCTGGGAATGTGTGAAGGTGCGAGTGTACCCGTGGTCCTGAGTCTTACGACCAGGAACCTCCTACAAACGCGGACCCGACCCGGGACTAGATAGGAGAGGACTCCAGGCAGAGTGGGGTTAATTCAGAAGGCCTTCAGCAAGGAGTCGCACTGCGGGATTTTTCTGCAGTTTCTTCTATCATAACCCTGCCTCTCTTAAGCAACTGCTCAAGTTGCTATGACCATTGAACATGCTACTCATACTTTTACCATGGTTTGATGGTTAAGATTCCATCGCCCTACTTCTACAAAATCTGCTTCAGGATTCTGTATATGGTACTCTCTTTTGCCTAACTACATACTAAACTATGTAGCACAGGCTGGCCTCAAACTCGTAATCCTCCTTCTTCTGCCTTCCAAGTATAGGGTTATAGGTGCCAGTTAGCAGACCAACTATGGGCTTAATTATCTTTCCACTGTATGGTGTGTATGGAGTGATTTTGGTTGAATAAATTTTCAATGCAGGTATAGGAGGGCTCACACTAGGAATTCAAATGTATTGGGTGAGTTAAGCATCCTGAGAGACCCCACCTTTTTTGACTCAGGAAGTTCTTTCCCAAGCCTAATTATCAAGGACCAGCAACAGGGATTCACTGGGAGCTACAAAGCACACCACGTAATAAACATATACTCCTGCAGGATAGCAGGGAATGTGAGCACTGACGGTGGGGGATGCTGGTCTCAGGACATAACTACTTGATTCTAGGGAAGCCTCCATCTCTTGACAGGCTTCAGAGTTAACTTGAGGTTGCCTTCCTGTCCTTCCAGACACTACATGAGCAATATGTGGCCCACGTGATCATCCACTCACTAATAGCTGAGCCACAAGGAACAGAACTCACAAATGATCCTAAAGTTGAGGAGAGATGATGGCTAACTAAAGAACAGTTTTTATTTTTGGTTTGTATCTTACCTCCCCTCACTAAACTCGGTGACTTCAGAACAGAAATCACAAACCTTGCCCTCTTTATTTCCCCACAGCACTCACTAAATGTATGCCAGTGACCAGTGCCCAGTTAACACAGGCACCATAGGCAGCATTGCCCATGATTTCAAGACAGTGGCATTATCACCCAGGAACCACACTGCCTTCTCCCATAGGCAGTCTCATTCACCCAGTCATTTCAAAACAAGAACACACCAGGCCAGCTGTGGTACACGAACTCTTTATTCTTCATAAAGTGCTCAAAACGTGAAGAACAAGCTCTTTATAGACAGGAGTTTCAACTAGGAAGACAAACGGCAGAGCAGAACTGTGCCTGCTCACTGTCTGCCAGCTGCACTCTGCAATGTGTGGTATGGAGCAGACACAAGCAAAACCCAAGCTTCAGTTCAGAACCTCTCCTAAGACACCCCCTGCCCCGGCCACATAGGAAGGCCAAACAGCAGGGATGGGTAAAAGATGAGGGACAGGGCTGGAACCACAGAAAGCCAGAGAAATACCTAGCAGAGGGGCTTGCTTCCTCAAGAGGCACTCTCCAATGCCAGTGACACCTCCCCCACACACAGAGTGGTCAAAAGTCTTGGAACTGGTGGTTACTTTCCCCACTTCTGAGTTGACCTAGAGTTGGTAACTACACTGTGGGGGACCCCATTGTGGGGTTCATCTGCTCTATGCTGGCAGAAGATTGACATCACCCAGAGCATATCCTCCTGAGGTGTTCTAAGTGAACTCATGATCCTTACATTAAGAGACAGTTGTTGCCTTTCCACTGGGCCAAAAGCATCTTTTTTCAGCATCCCACCTCTTTCACACATACTTTTTGCTAATGCACAGCCACCAAGGACCCCTGCAGATCCCATGAGACCTGCTGTACTCACAAGCAAACTAGAAGCTGAGCCACAGAGTAGATATTTGGCTTCAAAATGCACTTAGCCAAGCCAGGAAAGATGGAAGGGGTTGGTGAACAAGAGGGAGGCTGCAAAGCAGCTTACAGAACAGCTGGAGAGCCACAAGGTATTTCCTAAGCACAGGTGTCTCCTGAGGCAGAGGGAAGTCTCCCACTTCCAGACAAGCCCACAGGTTCAGCACGTTTGGGACCCAAGGTCAGATGCTGTAAGTTGCAGGGTATCCCCAGGCTTACTGCATGCTCGATTTTTATCCCACAATGCTCCGAATGGAGGGCAAGGGAGGAGCAGGAGGTGGAAGACTTAGGGGGTGGGCGCAGGTTTGCCAGAGTCTTAGCTGAGGTACTTCTCAGGGAAGCAAGAGATCTGATCCATATTCCCCTTTCAGGGCCCTAAGAGCCATTTTCACATGCTCAATGGGCAGGCAGGGACACCATGGCCAGAGAAGTCTACACCCAGAGCCTCTTGTCCTCCCCCACAAAAGGCACATTTTAATTGGTTTCCAAAAGTTCTGACCCCAAAGCAGCAGTTTTGGCATCTGGTCAAATGGTAACAACAGACATGGAGGCCTGATCCCCAAAACATGAGCAGTCCAAAATGCCAACTTGGGTCTCATGTTAGGGAGGAAGGGGGAACCTCAGGAGTGAGGAGTCAGTCTCCCTGCACCCAGCCCCACCACCCATCACCACTGGGACATGGAATGGGAGGGTCTGAAGAAGGGCAGGGAGCAGCTGAAGAACACAAAGACACATAATACTGCCACCACCGCCACCACACTGTATACATGCTCCACACACACAGCCCCAGACAGAGAGACAAGACTAACACTAAAATACACAGGCTCCCTACTCTTAGGGTACAGGCACAAGGTTGAGGTGTAGGTGCCCTGGTTGTCTACAGTGCACAGACAAGCAAGCAGCTTGGTCCCCATTTTAGTCCCAGTAAAATACTAGGAGGACTTCCAGGTGCTGGAGGGAAATGGAGATGAAAGGCTGGCGAAGAAGAAACAACTGACCAACCTCATAGGGTGGTTAAATCTGTGCTAGTAACAGTGTTGCCCTAGATACCACAGCTCACCCCAGAACCCACAGCTCACTTCTGCACCATCTTGACAGCTGACATCCTTGTTTGAATTCTTTGAGGGGGGCCCAAAGCTACAAGTGTGAAATGGCAGGTAGGAAAGACCCAGGGCTCTCATGGAAGTTCAAAAGGGCCCCTTCCAGCAACCCCAGCAGAGGCAGGATGGAGAAGGGAGCAGAGAGTGATAGAGGGCAGGCTGTGCCCTACTCAGGTCAGAGAGGTCAGTAGAGGGCATTCCACGGGCCCTCACCAACCCTCCAGGGATGGACTGAAGGGTTACTTGGGGGGTGCAGGGGAGATCTGCAGCAGTGTGGGCGAGGTCTCCATGATCCTCACCAGCAGCCGGTCAATGTAGCTCTCCAGCTCCTGCACATGCTCGTCTCTCTGGCTCAGCTCACGCTCACGCTGCAGGAGCAGGCCAATGAGCTCATCATGAGTCAGGTGATAGTACTTGGCCGACTGGTCCAGCACAGCAGAGTCCTAAGGCCAGACAAGATGGAACTAAGAGGAGGAGGCCCAGACCTTCCCTCAGCTAGCCCACAAAAACCTGTTTCCCCACTGCAGAAGCCCAGGCTCTGCAGCACCCCTCTCTAAGGTTAGAGGTGTCCTACCCCACTTCAGAGCTGAGGCATGGCTAGCTGCTCTGCCCTTCGCACCTCACTGGCCTCTCCATCACACCACTTGTTCTCTCAGGGGCCTCCTAACCCCTTGCTGGGCCTTACCTTCAGTTTCTTGGTGTCCACAGCTGGGCCAAGCTGAGATGCTGGAACCACAGACTGGATGCTACCAGATGTGACAGTTTTGAGCTTCTCCAGTCCACTGCTCAGGGCTGTGCTCAGGCTGGTGCGGGTCTGTTTCCTGTCAGGGCTGGCCTCCACAGGGGCAGCACTGAGGGGCTTCACAGGATGGGGACTGCAAGACAAATGGGAGGTGAGCTGCAGGGAGGGAAGGGCGGCACAAAGGTGGAGTCACTGTCTCTGCACAGCCACCTGGCCTGCTGGACAGCTGATGTCCCCAGGGCACAGTGTCCTGCACACCTCAGTCCACTAGCTGCGAACCAGCGCGGACTACTGGCCTACAGACTCCTGTTCCTGTACCAGCCATTTCCCTTCCCTCGTCGCCTACACTTTCTCGATTTCCCAGCTGCTGAGCCCGTGGGTATGAAATGTCAGGTTAAAAGCAGGAGAGACCTGCACGTGGGTTTCCTGCCATCACCTCTCTCCAATGGAGGCTTACCATAAGCTCAGGGCAGGACTGCAAATCTCTTCTCGAGCTTGACCCTTCCTCCTCTTAGGACCTGCCCAGAGCCTGAGGACCGCCTTTAGTTTTTAACTTCTCACTTTCCCTGAGAGTACTCAAGCCAAGACCTCAGTGCTGGTAGCCCAGGCCAAGAGAACTTGTGGTGTCCCCTCTTCCACCTCTCAGAGCTCAGCTACATACCTCTCTCCTTCAAGACCTGCAGCTAGCGCTCTGAGATTCTACAAGCCCCTTCTCAGGCAAAGCTGCTAGTTCTCTGGTTTTGCTCTTCTCCTGAACACCCCAGCTGCAGCCCAGTTGTTACCTCGAGGACAGCTGTATCCATGGGGTCCACCTAGCGGTAAGTTTCTCTCACACCTGCCTTTTCCAGCAGCAGCCCTCTGGGAGGCCCTCTACCTTCCTCCTCTCCTAGCTGCACTTGCCCTCCAGCCACCCACTCCCTATTCTGCTAAAGGATAATTAATGGCTTTCCACTTCTGAAAATTCATTTAATGGCTCTTTTCTAGGTAAGATCATAAACTCTTAAGACAACTTGGGCTTTGCTGTGCCTCCTGGCCCACAACTCCACCCCTGCCAGCCATAAACAACGATGATCTTTTGATCCTTACAAAACTATTTCTAGCTAGACATGGTGGTGCACAGCAGAAGTGGAAGCATCAGGAGTTCAAGGTCAGCCTCTGCTAGATGAAACCACCTCAACATCAGCACAGTCCAACACACACACACACACACACACACACACACACAAAAGATATTTCCCTACCTGGGGGTACTTCCCTTCCTTCCAAAACCTTCTTACTACTCTTTCAAACCTATTTGCAGTCACCTCTTCCAGGAAGCCTACTGATTCCCTGAAGCTAAGATAACCCTCTCCTGGGGTGCCTTAGCACCTAGTTATGTAAGCTGTAAGCAACAGACCCATAAATCAGCTAACCTGACCTGGGGGAACCTCATAAATTCACTCTCACCCTACAGGGGCTTCAGGCCTTCAGGCAATGAATAGGAAGCAAAGCCACTTAGTCTCTGCCCCACTCAGGCTCAGGCCAACCTGAAATAGCACTGATCCTAAGGACAGGGCTGGTGTTTAGTCTCACAAATATGAAAGCATATCAAGTCCCCACACAGGGCAGAGCAGTCCTGTCACCTTAGGGTCTGCACTGGAGACGGTATGAAAGAAAGAGGCTCTAAGGCCACCTGCTGAACAGTTACCCTCAACCGCATGGAGGTACCCCCTCCGGAAGCAGCTCGAGTGCTGGGCTGTCAGCATGATCCCCCACTCAACTAAGAAATAGAGACAGCTCTATGCACCCATCACTCCACAGGGTAAGGTCATGCTCCATATAGACATGAAATGAAAGCAATTCTGAAAAGGAACTCTGTATGCAGTGTGTATAAACAGAAGTTATACTGCAAGACTTGGGCCAGATGAAGACAGTGTCATCAGGAAATGAGGGAACCATAGTCACCAGCTCCTTCTCCCCACATGGGGGTGGGGGGCCACAGCCCCATCCATCACTTTGGGGTCAATTCCCTCCCTGACCTGATTTCTTGGGTGTCACCAACAGGCCCTACTGCTTCCCTCACTGAAATCTCCCTGCTCACCCACCTAGACTGGGAGTTCGTTGGGTCTGGCACAAAATAGATGTTCAGCAAACCCTGGGCAACTGAACATGAGCCAGCAGGTGCCTGCCTGAGAAGGCTGGGGGCCTCACAGAGGCCAGGGCTAGATCCTGAGGAGTTCCCCGTGCTCACCACGTCACCTGGCCCAGCTGCTCTGCTCCTGCCACCTTCATCCAGGCCCCTGGAGCCCTGCTGTCCCTCTGGACTCTGCTGTCCTTGCTGAGTCACAGGCACTGAGGCTTGATCCCAAGGCTCCTGACCGCTCTCATCACCCCCATTACCCTCTGGTGAGGTCTTGCCTCTCCATTCTGCCCAAGGCCTAATGCCATAGAGACCACAGCCACACAAGCACAGCTGTCCAATCAGCTACCCTAAACAGATGGGAGCCCAGCCCAGAAAACCAATGACGACAAGCCAGTGAGGCACCTGCTGCAGCCACAGAGCCTTTCCTATGGATTAAGGATGTGGAAAGCTTTGCTTCCCTCCCTCCCTCCCTCCCTTCCTTCTGAGTCTGTGTCTTTAGCCTCCTCAAAGGCCAGAGTCCTAGACCCTCTGCCAGCCCTCTGCTTTCTCACCACATCTGGACAGGAAACTGCTGTGGGCCCACTGCTACCTGCTAATATTCTCAAGGCCTAAAGAAGTAATGCCCCTCTGTGGAACCCCATTTCCCAACCATGGCACCTCTGTGCAGCACATACAGTTTTCACCCCCATCTCGTGCCAGGGCATTCTGACTCCCCTGAACCTCATTCCTCAACCACTATCCTTGTCAGATGCTATTTTCCAAACCCCCAGTTTGTGGGGTCACCCAGATGGTGCAAGGTCTTGTTTATTAATAAACAGCTTCAGAACTAGTCCTACAGAAGCTCACAGGTTCAAAGCCATCACCACTTACCTCCAAATAGAGCAGACCATTACCATGTGCCCTTGGCAAAGATAAAGCTGGACTGGAAAACACTTCTACTCCTGTGTCACTATGCCTCCCTACCCTGTCCCTCCCCTGATACCTTCCTCCTGGGAAGGGTTAGGGTTCTGAGTGGATGCTCACCTGCCACTGGGCTGGAGCTCCTTAGCTGGTCGTGTCTCCAAGGGCAGAAGCGCAAGCGGGGAGGCTGGGGTGGCTGCAGCGTGGTCTTCCCCATATGATGTAGGGGAGCCCCCAGTGGGGGAGAGCTCAAGGGGACCAAGGGGTGAAGCTGACTCCTCGGGAGGTGAGGAAGAAGAGGTCAAGGGCCAGGCTACAGGCAGGGGAGGGCATGGAGGGCCTGGCACCCCATGGCGGTGGCTGGCCCAGGGTGGGAGAGGGGCAGGTGGGAAGGCAAGTTCTGGGGGTGTGGGCAACTCTTCTGGACCAGAGTGGATAGAGGATTCCCTTGACTCTGGTGGTGATATGGATGGGAGACTGAGGGGATCTTTACTCTCCTGACATAAGAAGGGATTCAAGGCATCCTCCTCCTCCTCCTCTGAGGCCCACAGATCAGCCTGCTGAGGGGTGACTGAGAGAGGCCCAAACCCCTCTTTGGCTAGCTCCTGGCTCTGGGTTTTAAGGTTCTCACCTGTATCTGAAGTCCCCCAGACCTTCTGACTCAGCAGAGTTGAGCCGGATGAGCTATGGGATCTGAGGATGGGCCCCTCAAGGTAGTAGGTGAGCCTAGAGGGACTGGCCCCAGACTCAGGAGCACCAGTATCTCCTACTAGCTTTTCAAGCTCTGGTTCACTCATCAGGATCCCAGAGGGCAGGCTGTGCAACTCCTCCAACTCTGGATTTACCCCCTCCTCGGAGTCTTGAGGACCAACAACCAATGCACTTGGGGTGATTTCTTCTTCTATCCCTGGCCCCTCACTATCCAAACCCCCTGTAGCATTCTCTTCCTCCTCTTGGTCCTCCTCTTCCTCCACCTGGGAATTTGTGGGTGTGAAGAGGCGTGGTGGCTTGGGAGGTGGTGGGCCAGGCCATGGCCCCTCATCTAATCCCTGCTCAGGCTCTGGCTCCAGCTGCAATGCAGGGTGCCCCTCGCTCTCCACGGGGTGCACAGTGGCTGGTGATTCAGGCTGCACCTGGAGAGAAGGCACCTCATCCGACTCTCCCTGTATGATGGATGAAGCAATCTCAGCTGTAGGAGTAATGGTGATCACATCCCAAGGCCAAGAATCCTCCACTGTGTTCAGCTCCTGGAAAAGCTGGCCTCCATCTTGAGGAACCTCCTCATCCTGGCCCCCAGGAATGTCATCTGAACCAGGAAGTCTCTCCCACACACTGAGCACTTCTGGGGAGCTGAACAGAGATGCCCCGCTATCTGCTGGACTCTGCCCAGCTCCCACTTCTGAGACAGAAAGCTCCCGGTCTGGCGTTGAGGCTGAGGCTCGCAGGTGCAACTGGGCTGCTCTGGAAGATGGGCTAGTTCCTGAAGACCCAACGGGTCCTGGGTCAGACATACTTGTGCTTGGCTGGTCCAGTCCCGAGTCCACAGGCACCCTGGGCTCCAGCCATATGCTGCTTCCATCTCTTTCTCCCCCAGGGTCTCTCTGGGGCTCTGTTGCTTTCACTGCCATGGTCCCAGGGCCTGGGTCTTGCAGCCCATCCTCCTCCAGCCCCATTTCTGCAGGGGCCAGAATCTCACTCCTGGCCTCTGGCTGCAGCCTGCCAGCAGCAAAGATGTTGAAGGTGTCGTCCCACTCAGGCAGGGTTTTCCCAGGGGAGGCCAGGGGGGCCAGGCTGGCCCTCGAGGCACTGGGGAGAGAGGGAGTAGGTGAAGGAAAATTTAGTGCTATGTCGGCTTTGAGCTCCTCGAAGAAGGGGTTGCTCTGCAAGGAGGTGAGGAACGGGTTGGTGACCCCCAAGAATCCAGATGGGGTGGCTTCCGGGACAATGGTGGCAGCAGCAGCAGTGGCTGCAAAAAGGTTAGTGCTTAGCATGGGAGCAGCAGCGGGAGCAGGAGTAGGGGGGGCCAGAGCCTGGGGGAAGCAGGGGTGAGGAGGAGCAGCTGGGTCAGATTCTACCTGAGGAGACACGTCCAGGCTGTGGAGAAGACAAAATCATGAGCCTCCTGGTTAATGCTGAGACTGGAAATATCCCTGCCAAGTACCATCCCTACTCCCACCTCCAAGCCAGGTACCACATCATCACATGGACTATATGCAGTCACACGACCCAGGGACCAAATGAAGGAAGACCCCAATATTATGAGCCACCAAAGGGAAGGATGTTGGGAGAGCTCATGGACAGAGACAGAACTAAGACACTCAAGCAGGTTATCTGGGATTGCAAACTGAAATAGACAATGTTCCACTGAACTCTTGCAGGAGGGGGTAAGGATGGGGGGATGGGGCTGTCATCGGGCATGACAAGGTGTCCAAGAGAGCTCACCCCTTTCGTTTCATGGGGAGGGGGGCAGAAAAACTAGCTAAAGAGCACATGGCCAAAAGACAGTACCCTCATTTTACCCCTCTTGTGGGCCAGCCTTGGGAAATGAGATAAAGGGGTCAACACTGAACTAAGAACCTTCTCGTCCCCCAGGACACAGAATCTAGAACACATTAAGAGAATTCACCCCTCCTACCTAAATGAGAGCAACCAGGGAACCTCCTCCTATCTGTCTTTCCCACTCAACCAGCAGCTTTACGGTAAGTACTGGTGGTGAGCCGAGGCAGTTCTTGCCCATGAAAACAGGGAGGTTGTGGCAGGAGGGCAGGAGGTCGAGCTATCTGAAGTTTGTCACATTCTTCCCAGGAACTACACAGGTTGTACACAGGGCCTGATAGGCAACAGGAAAAGTCCAGGTCCACCAGGGGCAGAGGAGACTCCAAAGTCAAGCCTGAATGGGGAGTTCAGCCTACTCAACAGGACACAGTAAGATTCTCCTAAGGATTTAGCCTTCAAACCTGAACACAGTGGTGCATGCCCTAGCTCTGGGGATGTGGAAACAGAAAGATCAGAAGCATGGTGTCATCCTTACCTACAGAGCCAGCCTGGATTACATGACACCCTGTCTTAATAAACCAAAATATTTTAAAGGAGGCTGGGGCTATAATGCGGTTGGCAGCATGCTTGCCCAACATGCATGAAGCTCTGGTTTCCATCCCCAGCACTGCATTAACCAGGTGTGGTAGCACAAGCTTGTAATCCTAGCACTGGGGAAGAAGACCAGAAGACCAAGGTCATCCTCAAGACAAACAGAAAGTTCAAAGACAATCTGTAATAGATTGAGTAGCTGCCTTTAAAAAGAAATAAAAAATAAAGGCTAGGTGTGGTGACACACACCTTTAAACAGCACTTGGAAGGCAGAGGCACAAGAAGGCAGGAGGATTTTTCTGAACTGAGGCCAGCTGGTCTACATAACAAGCTCCAGGGCAGCCAGAGCTACAGGGTAAGACCCTGTCTTAAAACAAAACAACAAAAAGTGACTTTTAAAAATCCAGCTTTCAAAGATTCCTGTGACTTTATTTCTCCCCTAGAATAGCTACAACTATGCTGGAGGGTGGATTCTCAGTCTGATCCCCACCTCTCGACAGAGATGGAGAGGGAAGGGAGGCAGAGTTCCCAGCACTGTTCTGAAGAGACTGAAAGGGGTCCCAACTCCCACAGATGTCTCCTCTCCCTTCATTCCAGGGTCCCAGGGCAAAGGCACAGGCATGTCTACTCCTGGAAGTTAAGAAGAATGAGAAGCAACACACCAATGACCATTTGGGTCACAGTCAGGCTTAAAACATCCATAGCACCCGAGTTGCATCCCAGTAACAGGGCTGGGGCATTCTAAACTCTGAATGACACAACTTCTCTCTAGGCCTCTCATGATGGCAGCCCTAGGTGACCCCATCAGCACTGCACAGCAGCAAGCCCAACCCTGTCTGACAAACCCACATACACACTCACCCTCAGGCTCACGGCAATCTGCTGCCAGTCAGACTTCAGGGAGAAGGCACCAGGGAAGCACCACTAGGAGCCCTGGGCTCTGTCAGTAATCTCCTCCCCACAATGGCTCCCCAGAGATGCACACAAACCAGTTGGTATGGAATAAGCAAAGTGATCTCCCTTGAGGCCAGGGTTCTAGGCAGCAGGCCCAGCAGGTTTCCTAGAGCCAATAGGGCTTGCTAACACCCTGCCTGTTCTTGCTTTCAGAGACCCTCCTTCTTCACGTTCCCTGCTCCACACCAAACACACATTCTTTTGGTTGTGAACCTAGTCTTTAACAGCTTAGCCATCCCTACAGCAACCAAGCACATGTTCTGAAGGGCATCGCTCCTGCCCTACCAGTGTACATGGCATAGGGCAGCAGAAGCACATTCCTCTGTGGTCTTCTGTGCAGGCTGTGCCCTGAGAACACCCATGTACCCTGGAGCCTACCCGGCCAGCCTGGCACAGCCTCTCCCTCCAAAGTAGGGTACAACATATGCTGATTTGTCTCCCTCAGGGCCAAATATTGGGAAGAGAAGGAGAAGACCAAGCAGCTCTGTCCCTTCAACCCAAGGAAATAAGCTTCAGGGCCCGTGGAAACCTAAGGATGACTGGTTTAACCTACCACTTGGTGTCAATCGCCAATTCAATGCAATACTTCTCCCCACCTGTCCCCCTTTAAAGTTTTTGGAGGTAGTGTCTCTCTATGGGCCCCAGGTTAGCCTCAAACTCAAGTAATCCTCCTGTCAGGGCCTCCTGAGTGATGGAATTACAGGCATGTGTCACCATTCCCAGCTGCCCTTCTCCTTAAAAGTTGCACCCTGGGGCCATCTCTGGAGAAAGCAGGTTTCTTTACTCGCTGGGGCTTCCTTGGGATGTAAGTTCTGTGTTCCATACACTAGTTGCAGAGGTAGCAAGTGGTGAAGGCTGCCCACCAGTCCTCAAAGGTTAAAGCCAGCCTTTGAGACACAACCTGTAGACAATGTATCCCCTGTCCAATCATCCCTCCTGAGCTTTGGAAGCTCCTGTCTTCCAGGAAACACGTCCAGGAGGTATGCTTATCCTCTTATCATCAGGACAAATGAGCAGACACAGAGGGGACTTCCAAGCTTAAGCAGAGCTCCTAACATCATCTTCCAACCAGATCGCTGCTTAGAGAGTAATTATTGCAGGAAAACAGCCACAGACAGGACAGGAAACATGCTAACACCAGCCAGAGGGCACCTCAGATGACCTATTCTTTCTGCGACCACCAGACATCTGTCTACCATACCTAGGCAGACACCGAATTGCTAAATGCCATTTACTAACATAACATCCCTGGCTCTCTGTTGCACCAGGTTTACCCCCAAGTTAAATATATTTTTGCATTAGTATTTGATCCCTTCCTGTGTTTAAAGGTTGCTGTGAGAGAAAGGAACAAAACACAAGGCACTCTGGCACAAGAGGACCTAACATGTGTGGCCTATCTTAACTGAAGCACAGGGCACAGCCATGCCACAGACCAACACCAATGGTTCAGCAGGTCCTGTGGCCCAGGTGAGGCTCAGTCCCATTCTGACACCTCTCAGCCTCACATCAGCCACCAATCACCAGAGGCACACCGCATCAGGAGGACCAGGAGGATCATCTTACAACTACTGAATTCTACACTGCCTCAAGCCTCTCCAGGAGCACAAGTGCCACACCGAGTCACTAGAGGGCGCTGCTGCCCTTACTCAAACTTTCAGAATTTGTGACAGTAGCTCCTGGGTTTCAAGTCCCAAGACCTGTGGGCTGGCTCTCCAGGTTCCAGTAGAGATGCTCCAGCTATAATGGCAGTTCTGGTTCTAACCTGTAGGTGATGCCTTGAGCTGTCTTGTCTCTCAACTTTCTCCCTAGAACTCTAAGCAAGCATTCCAACCAACAACTGCTCCTCCTGGGCCAGCTTTCCCTTCAGGTACAGGCCTACCTGTATGCCAGACCCATTGGCTGCTGTGAAGCTGCCACCTACAAATGGACCAAGGCAGGCAGGGTGCTTAGGCAGCCTGGTCTGTAACAAGACCCGGACAGAAATCCCCTCTACCTTGTGTCAATCAAAGACTTGAGTTTTCTGGAGTCTGAAGGACTGTTAGGAGTCAGAGAAGCATAAGGAAAATGGAGATGGGAGAAAACTAGAAGTAAAGCTAGAGCTGCGAGGTCCAACCTCCCCTCTATGGGAAACAGATGCAGCATCGTCAAAACTGGGTCCAGACTTCTTTCTCTAGACATACTGAAAGGGAGAGGTAGACTTGCTGAGGAGAGAAACAACTGGCCTCAAGACACTAGGTAGGTCTACCACCAATGCCGGTCACCGAGACAGACTGCTGACCTGCTCATGAAAAACCCTCCTTAGGTCCCTGTCAAACAATACAGCAGTTTCCCTATCTCACAATAACACAGAGTGGAGTCCAGAGGCTCTGACCAGGACCAAGGGAAAGAGAAGGCTGAGAGCAGAGTCGCCAGTACTCCCAAGAGGGGTCAAAGAACACTAGGCCTTGGTGGGGACTTATTTCAAGGGAGTTGCTATGATTTCTTTCCAGGCTAGGAAGCCTGGTGAGGAGGAAGGATATAGCCACAACTATTTAATTCCTGTCCCCCAAGGGGACAAGACCCCAGAGACAGGTAGAAATCATCTACCTTCAGGCAGGGTAAGGTGTCTGAAGACACAGTCTCCAGTCTCAAGGCTTCCTTCCCTTGAGGTGAAGAAGTAAGAGCTGGGGGTCAGGAACCAAGAAGCACACGAATGCCTCTCCCTTCCTCTGTACTACCAACTCAAGCATGGGGCCTGGGCCCACCTTGATCCATGGGACCCTCATGGCACTATATCCTTGAAACTCACCTGTGTCGGTGGGCACAACATGAGCCTTGGTTCAGGAAGACAGGATACCTCACTTAATCATGCAAAGCTAGAGCTCAGGCAGCCTGCTCCCTGCTCCTCCCAGCCTCAGGCCCTGGGGGAAAACACCCAACCTCCTCCACACAGAGCAAGAAATAGCCTTATTAAATATGTACCTGGGCTTCTGAGTTGATTCCTTGGATTCTCTCAGGCCAAACCAGCTACTCTTGGCCTTTTCCTCCCCAGTGGATGAGTGGTGTGGGGAGGCTCCCAGAGAAGGACTCCCTTTCTCTCCAACTGAGCCACGGCGCCCCAGCTCACTCCGGCTCAGCCCCTGGTGGTGATGGTGATGATGGAAAAGGCCCATGCGGGGCTTCCGCTCCTTCTCTGCCACAGCCTCAGATGAGGCCACCATGGGTGTGGCAACCTGGACTGGCTTTCCCTCTGAAGGCCGGGCCCCCTCTTCTTCTCCAGAGCAACCAGCCCCCAGAGCCAACACTTTGGCCTGAGTGCTCAGCGCCTCCTGTCCAGGCACAGCCTCCGAGCTGCTAGTGCCACGACTGCCTCTGCCCCATGAGTCATCTGAGGCCCGAGGCTCTTCCTCAGAGGGCCGAGGTGGGGCACTGTGTAAGGAGGTTGAGGTTGGAAAGGGGCCTGAGATAGAGCTGCGGTGCCGTAAGGGGGGTTGAGGCTCCTCATTGTACACATGGCTCCCATTGACACAAAGTGAAGAGCGGGAGGCACCATCAAGGTGGCCTTGGAGCTCAAGAAGAGCCCGGGGAGGAGCTGCACGTAGCTGGCTGGCCTCATCGCTGTATGTCCTCTTGTGGGTGAGCAGCTTGGGGGACTGTGTAGAATCCCTGCCTAGAAAAGAAATAGGAACCATGTCAGCACTTGGAAAGAAGAGCCCTGTGTCTCTGCCCGAGGCCTTCCTCACCACCTGGGAAGAGCCCACCCTCTCCCTATGCTCACCCCCTTCAGTGGACAGCCAGCTGCTGTGACTTGGTGAGCGGGTGAGGAGCTCAGCTCCAGGGCCCTGGTAGACCAGGCTACCGCTAGTAGAGGATAGGGTGCTGTCCGAGCCCAGCGAGGTATTGGACTGTGTGAGTGAGGACTTGCGTAGCTTGTTGCGGAGGAAGAAACCTTTGGCTTTGCCCATCTTGCCCAGGCTGCCCAGATCAGGATCCTCCAGGGCGCTGCTTGGGAGAATAGCTGAGGCAGATTCTAGTTCATACTTCTTTTTGCCCTTCACCTTGTCCTTGAGCTTGCTGAAGGGGGACCGTGGCTTGTCCTTCATAGACAGGTCAAACATGCTAGCACTCAAGTTGTTTCGTGTGAACTGGATGGTCACCTGGATCTCCCCGCGCTCTTTCTCCTTCTTGCCTGGCTTAGAGTATAGCTTGTACCACCTAAGAGAAGAAGCAGGGCAGAGCTCTGGTCACAGGTACCTCTGAACCCCTCCTTACTTCTAAGACCAACTATAGACCCATTCCCACCAGCTCCTGTCCTGGCACACGAGCTTGGGTTTGGGAACTAGAAGTATAACCAAGAAACTCCCTAATTTGTCTATGATGGAGAAAACCACATCCCGAATTAGGAAAGCTCCTCAGGTGCCACTGAGCATGGAGGGCAGCAGTGACCAGGCCAGGGTCCCTCCTGCCCAGTGCTTTCCTGGAGCTCATAGACCCCACAGGACTTCATCATCCCCTACCAGTAACTCTGAAGCCCAAAGGGTGAGGCTGGGCCTGTTGAGAACTGCCCTATATCCAGCCCCTGGTATAAAGAGTTCTATCCATGATTCACATTCATTCCTCTGGCCAGTCCCAGCAGAAGGTCTACTCTGAGCCACCAAAACAGACACCAAGGCCCAGGACATGGTGAGGAGTATGTACACACACTCCTCACTCATGCACTGACTCACCCCAAGTCCTGCCAAGAATATTTCTGGGAAGCGGAGGAACAGACAGACATGACTGAGACCTGAGGCAAGAGAGCCAGGGGGAAGGAGTGCCACTCTCTTCATCTACTCTCTGCCCCTACTCTACTCTGCCAGGTACTCCCAAGGGAGTCATCATCCTGTTCTACAGATAGGGGTGAGACTTGGACTCACAGCAGACAGGCAAGGAAAGGGACACTCAGAGCCAGGTTCTCGTCACTCCCAAGACACTCAGCTACACTCTTCCCAGAGTCACAGGGACAATCCCTACGTTGGCAATAATAGCTCAGGTGTTCTGCTTTGTTTTTGTTTTAGAGCCCCCAGGTTGGCCTGAACTCACTATCTAACTGAGGTTTACTGTGGACTCCACCATCCAAGTGCTGGGATCACAGGTGTGCACCACTACACCCACTTAACTCTGTACCTCTCTGTCCATGCAAGGAGGACTGCACTTCTTGGCTTCTACCTGTGGGAGAACAAACTCATGTCAACCAAAAACTCTCTCACAGAAGTTGACAACACCTCTACTGACAACAGCCCAAACCTGGAAATGCCAAGTTGCTTCAATAGGTACATGCATAAACACTGCTATAGACAGTGGAACTTCAGTCCTGACCTTCCTGAAACTCTGTAGACCAGGTTGGCCTCGAATCACAGAGATCCACCTGCCTCTGTCTCCTAAGGGCTGGGATTAAAGGTGTGCGCCACCACTACCCAGACAGTGGAATTTTATGCACCAATAAACAAAAATGAGCTATAGAGTCATGAAAAGACACAGGAAGATTTGTAAACACATAAGAGAAAGACACTAACTTGATAAGGCTTCATAGATTCCACAGTATGACAGACATTCAAGAAACGACAAAATATCAAGACAAACAAAAAGATCAAAGTGGAGCATGACAGGCCGTGCTATTCTGAAACCTACCACTCTGGATGCTGAAAGAGATCAGTGGTTGGCAGGGAACTGAGGGAGAGAAAACAGGAATGGACAGAAAGAATTTTTGTGAAGAATGGGGAATTTTTATAAGGGTGAGACTATCCAGATGACACTATCATGGTAAATGGTGCCATTTTGTTTCTCAGAACCCAAAGAATGTGCAATACACAGAATAAGCCATGATGTACAATCAGCCAGGGACACAGAAACAGGGGACTGCCATACATTCAAAGGCAGCCTGCGCTACACAGATATTTCTAGGCTAGCTTGGGGCTACAAAGTGAGGCCCTGTCTCAAAAACTATGCAATAAAAATCTCTGATGCTTTGATATCAGTGCCTCAGCCTTAACAAATGCATTACACTGGCCAGATGTTAGCAACAAAGGAATGTGTGGTTTGGGGAGTGGGATGGGGGAACAGACAAAATTCAAACTTTTTAAAATTTTTTTATGGTTTATTTAACTTTATTTTATGTGCATTGGTGTGAACGTGTCAGATTCCCTGCAACTGGATCTTCAGACAGCTGTGGGCTGCCATGTGGGTGCTGGGAATTAAACCTGGGTCCTCTGGAAGAGCAGTCAGTGCTCCTAACCACTAAGCCATCTCTCCAGCCCCCAAAATTCAAACTTTTAATTTACTTCTCTAAATCTAAAACTAAAACTGCTCTTTAAAAAGTTAACTCAATGGAGCTAGCAGAATAGTTTAGCTGTTAAGAGCATACCCTGTTTTCACAGTATATCCAAAATAAGTGGCTCACAAAGGCCTGTTCCTCAAACTCCAAAGGACACTCTCTTCTCCTCCACAGGCACCACACTCACATGCACACACTCACAAATATGGGATTAGTGGGTTCCATGGCAGTCGCTTTGATGCTATTTTGCCCTATATTTATAGCTTCAAGAGGAAAGGGTTATTTTATAGCATGGTGTCAGAGGCTTCAGTTCATGGTCAATACCTCCCTTGATTCTGACTCCTTGGTGAGGCTGCCCACAAGTTACAGATTCCTGGCAGTGGCATCTCCTCTGCGAAGACAGCAGAATGACTAACATCACTAGCAACACTTGGGACAGTGTTCCCCAGCTTTGGGAATCCTCTGGAAGCAGAATGCTCACTGAAGTGCTCAGAGTGTGCTTCCCTAGTCTTCCAGGTCCTTCTGGATCTAATGAAGCTGTGGAGCAACCTGGTGAACTTGTTTAAATAGCGGATTTAGATCAAGTTCACTGGGGACACTAACCCTGAAAAGTAGGGGTTCTCAGAAATAAGACATTAATTTTCTCCAAAGCATCCCCTGCTGGGGCTAAAGACATGGTCAGTTGGTAAGGTGTCTAGCATACAAGCATGAGGACCTGAGATTGGGTCCCCAGCACCCACATATAAAGCTGGATGGTGTCATGTGTCTGTGACCCCAGTGCTGAGGAGAGAGTCCATGAGCTCAGTGGTCAGTCGCTGTGGATAATCTGAGGGCTCCAGGTTCAAAGAGACCCTGTATCAAAGTAAGGGGGAAGCAATAGATAAAGACACCAGAAATTGACCTCTGACCTATACACACACACACACACACACATAACTACATGTACACACATACCCATCCCACTACATTCACATTTACACACACACACATAACTGCAGATTTCTTATTTAGCAATTACAAAGAGGAAAAGGTATCTTTATGAAGAGGTTGGAACACATCCTTTAACTGGGTCCCAGCTTCTTAAGCTGGGGGTTGTGACCCCCACAACTGAACTGAATGTGGAGTTATGAAAAATTTGACAAAAAAGTCCATGAATGGATAAATCAAACCTGTGATGAATCCAAGGTGTTATTGCCTCAGGCACCTTTGCTGCAGCCTCAGGTCTGGAACCCAACAAACACACTCTGCACTGTTCACACCCATCACACTGGTGACACACCAGCCAACACTGCCCAAAACGCCTCAGCTGAGATTTGAGGCTATTGTATGCTGTGAATCTCCATGTTGTTACTGCATACACAAAGTGTTCCATTTTTAGAGGATCCTAAGTTTAATCATACACACTAAGACTTCGTTTGTATTTCCCTGCCTCCATTTCTCGGCACATGAGTGTCAGAGCGTCTCTGGGACATCTGAGAATGTCTGACTTAAACGTTGCTGTGTGAGGCCTGGGAGGATGGCGCAGTTAGTAAACTGCTCTCCACACAAACATGAGGACTGAGTTGAGCCTCAGCAGCCATGTGAAAAGCAGCCAGTTCAGTGGATGTGCTTGTAAATCTGGCACCAGGGAGGCGGAGACATGCGGATCCTTGAGCTCACTGGCCAACCAGCTTGGCCTGCCATTAAGGTCAGCCAGAGACTGTCAAAAAGCAAGGAGGAGGGCTTAATGGCACTCAGTGTAATCCTCTGGCCTCTAGACACACACACACAAAACACATTTCTACACATATGTACACACATAAACTTCCCTTTAGAGTTGACTTGAGTTTCATTTAAAAACAAAGATTAAATTTATTAGGAAAAGTATGCTCAACATACAATCTTTGTATTAACAAATGCTTAAAAATTAAAAGTCATTAAGAGAATTTTGGTGGAACTAGAACACTTTCTAGGAATTTTTGAAATGGCCCTAAAACATACGTTTGCCATTTTGCAGTATGTATTTCTGTGAAGTGGTGATCTCAGCATTGCTTATGAAATCATCATATCTGTCAGCTCTGAAAACTGTTGAAGATGTTCTACATTCTGCAATACCAGACATCCAGCCAAGATTTATTGTTGGTATTATTAGGTTTTGGTCTTTGGAGAAAGTTTCACTCTATTGCTTTGGCTGGCCTGAAATTCATTATGTAGACCAGGATGACCTAGAACTCACTCTGTAGACCAGGCTGGGCTGGAACTTGCAGCAATCCTCCTGCCTCTGCCTCCTGAGTGTTGGGATCAAGGTGTGCATGCTGTGCCCCACTGAGATTTAGTTCTTTATGCAAAAGTAAACACCTGCATCTCATTAGTGTGCAAATTTGCTTTCATCTTTAATAAATAGAAAAAATGATATGTATATAAAATTGTTTTAAAGCAAATTTCTTTTTAAAATTAACATTTTAAACATTTTATTTTATAGGGCATCAGATCTCCTGGAACTGGAGTTAGGCAGTTGTGTCATCACATGGGTGCTGGGAACCAAACCTGTGTCTTCTGCAAGAGCAGGCAAGGCGTTTAAGAGCCCTGAACCATTTCTCCAGCCCCTCTCTGTTTTTCCTCTTTGAAGACTCATTCTGTGGGGCTGGGTGGGAAGCGCTCAGCTCAGAAGCACGGATGCTAAAACTACAACTTTACAGAGATCATCGTGACTCCTGCATGAGGATAATGTGCAAATTTATGAAGAATTCTACTAGAAAAGAGAAAACCACATGCTACATAGTAACCTGTCGCATGTTATGCTATACATTTTACATATATTTTTCTATTACTGGCCTTTCAGATAGGTTCAGGTCTTTCAAAAAATAAGTTACATTTTAATTTAGTGAGTGTTTGGGCTGGTGGAGGGCGAGAGAGAATATGTGTTTGTATGCCATGGTGCAAATGTGAGGTCAAAGAACAACTTTTTTACTTTTTTTCTTTTTTTGGTTTTTTCAGACAGGGTTTTGCTGTAGTTTTAGAGCCTGACCTGGAACTAGCTCTTGTAGACCAGGCTGGCCTCGAACTCACAGAAATCCACCTGCCTCTGCCTCCTGAGTGCTGGGATTAAAGGCATGCGCCACCACAGCCTGGCTAAGAGAACAACTTTTGGGAGTTGGTTTTGTCCTAAGGTGTGGGGCCTGGGGATTAAACTCAGGTGGTCAGGTCAGGCAGTAACTGCCTTTACCTGCTGAGCCACCTCATTGGCCTTCTACTGGGACTTTTAATTTTAAATTCCCCAGAGGCTGGAAAGATGGCTCACTGTGTAAGGGTGCTTACTGGACAAGCATGAGGATGTGGGTTTGAATTCCAGAACTCACATAAAAAGACAGATGTGGACGTGAGCCAGCTCTAGAGGTAGAGACAGGGGACTCCTGGGGCTTGTTGGCCACCAGCCTAGCTCCAGGTTCAGCGAGAGACCCTACCTAAAGGAATAATGGCAGAGAGTGATAAAGCAGGACATCTGGTGTCTTCATCTTGTCTCTGCACATGTACAGATGCAGTAATACACCAAACATGCATACAAACACACACACACACTAAAAATAAAATATTTTTGGGCCGGCAAGATGGCTTAGTGGTTAACAGCGCTGGTTTAATTCCCAGCACTCAAATCGTGGCTCACAAACATAAACTCCAGTCCCTGGGGCTTTGACTTCCCTTTCTGGCCTCTGCAGGCCCTGCATGCATACAGAACGCAGATAAACATGCAAGCAAAATATACATATACATAAAAGGTCTGCAGAGTTGACTTATGGTTAAGAGCACTTGTTGCTTTTGCAAAGGACCTAGATTTAATTCCCAGCACCCACATGGCTGCTCACAACCATGTCTTAACTTCAGGCCCAGGGGTTCCAATGCCTTTTTCTGGCCTCTGAGGGCATGAGGCACACAGGATGCACATACACAATGTAGACAAAGCACTTGTACACATAAAATAATAAAATTAAAATAAATATATCTAAAAAAAAAAAAAGGAAGACTGAGTACTGCCCTGATTGTCCTAAAACTCACTCTACAGACCAGGCTAGCCTTGAACTCATAGAGATCCGCCCACATCTGCTGAGGGCTGGAATTAAAGACCTGTACCACCATGCCCTGCCTTTACACAAAGGATTTTTATATAAGGACACACCCCATTCCAGCTCTGTCAGAGACTCCCTTGCCTACCAGGAGCCCCAAATTGTCAGTGTTATGGAGAAGGGTGACTCCCTGTGTGAAACAGTTGACATATGCTCTGAGACATGTATGTATGCCCACTGTATGTGTGGACAAGGGCTCTGAGCCTGTGGTAGCAACGTTAACCACCTTGACCTATCTTTCTTGGGCCTTCAAGTGACTGGTCTTGACATGCATTGCCCTGTGTGTGGTATCGAGAATGAAGGCAAGATCCTGCTCTCATTCTGGAATCCTGAGTCAGCTTCCCCTTTGGAGACCTTTAGGGTTTTCTTTATTTGCTTCTTGTTAGGAAGCCTCAAAGCGTTATCTTTGGATGTGGTGCTGTCTTTGTCCTTTGTTCATTGTGCTGCATACTTTGAGGACTTTTGCATCGGGCTGGTAGCTTTTAGTTTAAGAAATTTTCTTGTATTGTTTCTTTTACAGTTTCTTCTTGTGTTCTCTCTTTCCTTCTCTTTTTCTCTCTCTCCTTTTTTTTTTTTTAGGCAGATTTTTATACTGTAGCCTTTGTTGACTGGGAACTTACAACATAGCCCAGGCTGGTCTTGAATGTGTAGTAATCCTGTCTCTGCCCCCTGAGATTATAGGTGTGCACTGTCAAGCTCAATTTCTTTTTTTCTTTTTAAAGTAATACAGATTATTATTATTATTACTGTTATTATTATTATTTTAATTGGTTATTTGATACAGGGTTTCTCTATATAGCTTGCTGTCCTGGAACTTACTCTATAGACTAAACTGGTCTCAAACTAAGATCCGCCTGCCTCCTGAGTGTTGGAATTAAAGGCATGCACTGCCATAGCCAGTTGTACAACTTTGGAGACCTTTTTTCATGTAGTTCATGCTGGCCTTGAACTCAGACTAGTCCTTTAGTTTCAATCTTCAGAACATCGTTCCAAGCATGCATATTCATTCCCTGCTTAGTTAATATTTTTAAATATTTTATTTTTTAAACATTTATTTTTTTAGCTTATCAAAACTGTTTTTTGCCGGGCATGGTGGTACACACTTTTAATCCCAGCACTCAGGAAGGGGCTGAAGCAGGTAGATCTGTGAGCCTGGTGTACAAGGGGAATTCCAGGACAGCCAATGTGGTCACAGAGAAACCTTATCATATTAGAAAAAAAGAAATCCTCTGTGTAGCCAGGCATGGTCAGCACACAAGGGGAGGCTGAGGGGTCAGCCTTGGTTACAGTGAGATCCTGTTCAATGTGGGTGAGAGTAGTAAAGCTTCTCATCCAAATATACAGAATTAACTCACCATAAGACTTGATGGCAGTAAGCTTTTTTAATTGGGAAGGGACTTTTATTGCCTTTTGTGACAGGGTCTTATTACATAGCCTAGGCTGGTCTCTAAATTAGGATCCCCCAGCCTCAGCTCCCTGAGTACTAAGATTAAGGCATGAGCATGACATCTGGCTTCTCAGCCTTTAGGTCTTTAAAGATCAAGGTCCCAGTCATTGTCCCAAGATCCAGACAGAAATCTTGGAGCAGGAAGACCTGAGACAGAAAAAAAAAGAAAGAAAGAAAGAAAGAAAAGCTATGGACTCTGACTCCAAACCAAGCCAGTCCGGTAAGACACTAGGTGGACCACATCCTCTGTGCTTGGCCTGAAGGTCATATGCAGCACAAGAGACTGCCGGAGTGAGAGGTTGCAGGGAACTATCTCATCCTATGTGGCTATTTTTGTACTGCCTGAATCTTTTATAAGGAACATCTATCAGTGCTGAAATAGGAAGGTGAAATACAAGGCTTGAGTTCCTATCTTCCTCTTCAGCTTCCAGGGCCACCAAAAGAGGTGGCTCTCGGGACTTCCCCAGATAAAGGCAGGGGTCTCACAGCCCAGGTTGAGGCTTGACCTTCTCCCCCATGGTCACTGCCCCATCTCGTACTTCTCCCAGGAAATTCAAATCTCTCTCTGGGAGACCAGGATGGAAGAACTGCTTTGCCCAATGTGATGGTTAATATTAACTGTTGATCTGAATGATGGCAAGTTACCTAGTGAGTGAGTCTCAGAGGGATTATCTGTTGGGCTCATTGATACGGAAAGGCACGCCTTAGCTGGGACACTACACCATAGAAAGCGAGGAGGAAAGCCGGTAAACATTACATTTGTTGCTCACTGCTTCCTGACTTCAGAGACAATGTGACCAACTGCCTCACATTCTTGCCAGGATGACCTCACTATCACGATGGATTGTACCTCCAACTGTGACCTAAAACATACCTTTTGTTCCTCCAGTTGCTTTAGTGAGGGTATTTTATAACAGCCAAGTGAAGGAAGTAGTTAAGATCCTTAGCATTTCTCAGATTCTCTTTTCCAGAGAAGTCTGGGGTTGAAAACACCTTGGGACACAGAAAATTGTTACTCCTGTCCCTCACCAAGCTCACTTGACACCTCTCTGGCTGTCAATTCAGGCACCTTGAGTACCCTGGGGACTTGGCCAGAGCTTAGCCTTCCTCCAGAGAGGTGACCTTAATCTTGATGAGATAGCAAGAATATTCACCAAAATTCTTGCTTCCTCATTCCTGGAGTAGATAAGTTCTCAAATATACCTCACCCAGACCTTCCAGGCACCAAACTACTACATGCCTAGGGCATAGGCAGCCACAAACACTGCCTAACTGGGCTGACACAGATGAACACACCCCACAGAACCAACAGCAAATGGGCTATGAGCAGCAACTCCCTACAGACTGAGGCTCCCAAAGCTCTGTCCATGCAAAGGTGGCCACAAACAGACATGACTTGCCATGTAATTCTCTCCAGTCTCCAGGACTAGACAGGGAAGACAGGGTACTCTCCTTTCCTCTCCCTGCCCCTCCCAGTCTACCTGAGTGGGCTTCTCACAGCCCTGAGAATCTCAAGGCTCATTCTGATGCCTTACTCTCTCATTCAGGGTTGAGACTCAGCCAAAATCCATTAGGATTTGTCTAAATCTTCAACAAAGCCCGGACAGTGGCTTCGTTGGACAAGGCCAGATCTGTAGTCAAGGCCCCAACTAGCTAGGCATCATAGTTCAGAATTCTTTTGTCAGTTAATCACTCCCTCTAGAGACACCAAGACTCCCCCTAGTATAAAGGAAGTAAGACTATGATAGATTGGTGGGGGCACTTCAGATGACTACACTCAGCCTCAGTGGGAACATGATGGATAGTCCCTGCCTTATCTCCATCAGTTTGCCAAGTCAGAGACCAAATTTCCCTCCATATGTTTTGTTTTCAAAGACACTCAGGTGGGACCAGAGGAACCCTTTGTTGCTCTAGGCCTGGCCAAGTCAAGATATACTTTCCTGTCACTGTCTCCAGTTTCTTATTTGTTTTTTAGACAAGAGTCTAGTGATATTACCCAAACTGGCCTCAAATTCTCAGTACTCCTACGTCATCTAACCAATGCTGGCCATATATCTGTGTGTCATCACTCCCAACAGGACATGCCATTTTGTTTGGGTTGCTGTTCCTGGATGTAGGTCCTCATGCACTCTAAGCAAGTGTTACCACTGAACTGAGCTGTACTACACCTTGGCCTTTATTTGCTTGGTTTTAGTTTTTTGTATATGGGTGTTTTACTTGTACTCATGTCTGTGTACCAGGTGTGTGCCTGGTGCCTTTGGAGGCCAGAGGAGCATGTCAAATTCTGCAACTAGAGTTACAGATGGCTGTGAACCAACCATGTAGGTACTGGGAAGTGAATCCAGGTCCTCTGGAAGAACAGCCAGTGCTCTCAATTACCAAGTCATTTCTCCACTAAATTGACCCAGCTGACCTTGAACTTGCACTCTAACCCAGGCTGGCCTTGAACTCTAATCCATCTTTCTTAGTAGGTCTGTGCCACCTGGCCTAGCCAAGACATACTTCTTGTGAGATGATTGACCCTAGATGTACCCATCCCTCTCCAGGAGGCAACCTGCCAAAAGATACACACTCAGGGTAGGGACCAGCCTCATAAAGCACTTCCTACAAACTATGTGTGCTAAGATGTGGCCTCTTTTCCCCCAAAACCACTTCTGAAATGCCACAGAAGAACAGTGACCCCACTTGATCCATGACCCCCTAACATATACCTGGTCCTCAGTCCCTGCAGCTTGTCATTATCCACATACCTGTACCCAAAAATGCCATACACAATGTACTTCAAGTTAATACAAGTCAGTGGTACAAGTAGAACAGACAAGTTAGTGCCTTTCATACTGCAGAAAAGCCCTTGGCTGTGGGCTGCATCTTGGGCTAGCTCAGTCAGTAAAGAAGCCCTTGCCACGCAACTATAAGGATATGATTTTAAATCCCCGCAACCCATATAAAGCTGGGCATACTAACATACATCCATAGCCCAGTGCTCCCATAAGGAGAAAGGAGGTGCTAGGCGGTGGTGGCGCAAAACTTCAGATCTCTGTTAGTTAGAGGTCAGCCTGGTCTACAAAGCAAGTTCCAGGACAGCCAGGTCCTGGAGAAATTCTGTTTCAAAAACAAAACAAAAAAACAAACAAACAAAAAGCACTGGCTTCACGCCTGGCGCTGGTGGAGGAAACATGAGAATCTTCAGAATCCCTTGGACCGCCTAGACTGGCTTATGCAGTAGCAAAACAGCAAAGAGACCTTGACTCAATCAAGATGAAAGGTAAGCATTGACGCCTGAGAGTGTTCTCTGACCTCCACACATGTGCCAAGGCATGCATTCTCATGCACACACATTATACACATATATCAAAATTAGAAGACGGGATGCCTAAGATCTTTTCAAAAGGCTCCATGTCTGCCCAGTTCACAGTGATGATCTGGCTATTGCTGTCTGGAACACATTTGTGTGAAGAGATGCAGACAAGTGGGCCAGACTATAACCAGAGTTAACCTCATGAGGAACTTGCCACACACTGCTTACTGCTCTCTACCCCTGGGGTCATGGGGAAGAATCTGAACTGAGAGCTGAGTCCCAAGTCTACACGTGACCACTAGACTTTGTTAAGGAGACAGGCTTGGGGAGGAGACTCAGCCTGGCCTCCGAGGCTCTGTGCTGTTTGTTTCCACAAGTTTGTTTCTGTTTTCTTTTGAGCGAGAGACCACATTGCACAGGCTGGCCTCCAGTGTGACCAGCAGTAAAGGATGACCTTGAACTTCCAATCTTCTTGAGTGTTAGCACTTCACAGTGGATTACTCTTAGCTTTATGCAGTGCTGGGGAGGAAACCCAGGGCCTTATGCATGCTAAGCAGGCACTCTGCCACCAAATGAGCTACAGTCCCAGCTTCAGCAAGGTTTAGATGGGCCATGGTTGGGTCAGACCTCTCATTCCCTCTGTGACCTCTCAGGGCTAGGTCCTGGGATCTTGCGACCTCTGTGAAGGGTCCTGGTCTTCCCACCCATCCACTATGAGAAGATGCCCATACAGACCCAGAAAGTACCCAGCAGAAAAGGAAGGGGCTGAGTGCTAACCTCTAGCCCATCACTTGGCCCTGAAAAGCCACTGAACTCAACACCGTTTTTCTACCAAGCACAGCCCCTTACTATACTAAGTACACAGCACACTGAAATGCCCTGATCCCCTAAGATGATCCTGAGTCATAAAAACATGTAGGGGGTAAAGTATGTGATCTTAACTGCTGGGCCATCTCTTTAGACTCTCTAACTAAAACATACCCCAAAATAGGTTGTGTGTGTGTGACACTGTAACAGCATAGTGGCAATATATAGATGTTTGTCACACACATAAAAGTTGTTTCGTATCGATTGACAGCTGTTTAAAGCATACCCACGACTGTTCTGACCTACATAGCAATGAGAGCAGAACCAGATCACTGGGTTCAACATAGGCCTAAAGAATATGTCTTTTCCTATGTTGAATACTGTCTTCAACATCCATGGTGTGTAGGGCTTGTAAACTATTTAGAGACCCAACTCTGAGAAAAAAAAGAAGCCTGTGGGCTTCAGAGGCCAAATGGGCCCACAGCCCAAGGAAGACTGTGAATGCCCTGTAAGGGAGCTCAGCAGAGGACCCGGCCTACCTATCCAGCATAAACTCTAGGCTGAGGGGTTCCAGCAGAAAGCACATACCTCTGTCACTTCCCACCCAGGAGCACACAGGGTCTGGAGTCAGTCAACAGCCCTCAGGGTCCCCAGCATCACACCATGGCCATGGTGATCAGCTTGGTCTTCAAACACCCTGAGTGCCAATGATGGCGACTGGGGGAGGGAGAGAGGGAAACCAGGCAAGGCACCCGCCTCCTAGGGAGCAGAAGCTATTGATCATGTGACTAATATCATACATTCCTGCTTCATGTTAAAAGCAGTTAAAAGTGCCGGGCGTTGGTGGCGCATGCCTTTAATCCCAGCACTCGGGAGGCAGAGACAGGTGGATCTTTGTGAGTTCGAGACCAGCCTGGGCTACAAAGCTAGTTCCGGGACAGGCTCCAAAGCTACAGAGAAACCCTGTCTCGAAAAACAAAACAAAACAAAACAAAAAAGCAGTTAAAAGCACTAGCCAGGCAATGGTGACACATGCCTTTAATCCCAGCACTTGGGAGGCAGAGGCAGGCAGATCTCATTTAAGGTCAGCCTGGTCTACAGATCAAATTCCAGGACAACCAGAGCTACACAGAGAAACTCTTAATTCAAAAACAAAAACAAATCAATAGTTTTTCTGGGAATGGTGGCACATGCCTTTAATCCCACACTTAAGAGGCAGAGAGAGGTGGATCCCTGGGTTCAAGGCCAGCTTGGTCTACACAGCCAGTTCCAAGGCAGACCTATATAATAAAGAAATGCTGCCTCAAAAGCAAAACAAAAAGAAGATGAACTAGGTTCCAGACACTCCCTCCATCCTATCTCCTACACCCTAGCTGCACAGAATGATGTCCAGCTGCTGGTGGCCTTAGAAGGCACTAGAATATCTAAGTAGTAGGCTGACTAAAGGGGAGACTCCACCTGCACAGCTTTGGAGAGGTCATGCTAGGATGGGGCTTTGAGGGAATGCAGGGGTCACCCACACTTCTGTATATAATCCCTCGGTGTGCTCACAGCACGCTCCTGTAAGTAAACCCAATGAGCCACTGGCTTGCCAAGCTGCACTTGGACAGACATCTGCTGGACTAGTGAGTAGGTGGGACTGAGATGTTCACAGGTGAGCACAAGGCTCAGGAGTTGAAGAGAGCATCATTAGGAGTTTGGGGCCAGCCATAAAACAAGAGAAAAGGCTAACTCCTAACCTCTACAAGACTCTAAGGTAACCCTACCATAGGTCCCTAGTAGGACAAAAAGGAATGGGAATGAATCAGGATCATCTAAATTCTCCAGAATATTCTGGAGCCATCTTTCAGGTGCTGTGTGAAAGCACAGGAATGGTGCCATTCAAAGCAGCTCCGTGACAACCCCCCCACCAAGTGAAAATCTCTTCATGGCTGTTGGTTGTCTATCTTCTCTACAGACTTTTCCAGTGATTTTTCTCTCTCTCCCATACAACATCGGGTAGAGGAAGTGGACCTCCTATGGCCCTGAAAGTAGATTTCCATGATGGCATTCAACATAATTCTACATCCTCAGATACAAGACTTCTAGATATGAGTCCTCCCTATGTGGGTGTGGGCTTCCTGCATGAACTCAGGAGCTCAGACTCAGCAGCAGGCTCTCCACTGTTGCCCTGCCCAGCTGTTAGGAAGCTGTTGTGTGACTGGGGATAATGCGAACAGACGTCTGTTCACTCCAGGTTGGCACACTGCACACATGCCAGCATCATCCCTCCCAGAGATATAGTGGGCCTGCCAGCAACACTCTACCCAGCCAGGTCTCCACTCAAATATTCCAGGGACAAAAACAGCGTCCTGTGGAACTCACACCCTGGTGGGGAAATGAGAGGCAAATAAATAAAGGAAGATGACAGTCATCACAGGAATGCACAGTAAAAAGCACAGGGGACTTGAAAAGGGCCCTAAGATCAGCTACTTACAATGGGCTTGAAGGATGGGGAGGGGAAAGGGAGGGTAGAAGACATCCCAGATAGAAAGAACAGCAAGTACAGGTACTGGGCTGGGCTGCAAAGGGCAGACTCAGGGTAGACAGGAGACAGACTTCGGGGTAGATTGGGGGGTAGACTGGGAGTAGACTGGGGGTAGATTGGGAGGTAGACT